>JXSR01S017149.1:0-18229 GCA_000969725.1 Ophiothrix spiculata
AATGAAGGAAATCAGTAACACCCAGGAGAAGTTGTGCCTGTTTTAGTACAAAAACTCATTTTACAAGCTGTCCACGGAATTGATAAGCGAACAAAATGCAAAGTAAGTACTCCAGCTGTGCAGTCACCAAAAAATGGTCACCTGTTACCAATACCCTGTCTTCCTTCGGCCAAGATTGATGCAGTTTGGAGCTCTTGTCATTTCTGTTTACAATCCAAGTCTCAGATCTTCATGGTTCTATTTTGCACTTAAAATGCTGGCTTACAATTTGCTGTAGCATTGCTCTGCAAAACGGTTTTAAACCTCTGAAGGCCTGTGTGTTTTCAATCAGGTTTCAACTACGAACTGTCGTGTCATGCGATGTACAACTTCCAGTATCAACGACCAGCTTTACAAATTCAGTGTCAGGCAGGTTCTAAACTGGTTTCATGCATACAATTGATTGATATTTTAATTTAAATTCCTGCATCAAAATCCTAGTTGTTAAATGGTTCTTTTTGAGTTTTGCTTTCATTTAAAGATCATCATATCATGGACAGCTTTTCCTATGAATGGTCAATCTCCTTGATTCGATGTTTAAATATCAGTCAAAGGAAGGGTAGAGTATTCTTTACACAGGTAATAACTATGCTTAATGAAGTGTTTACTTTGCATTTTTAAATGGTTTGCTTATTTATTCCGTGGACAGTTTGAACAATTAGTTTTTTTACTTAACCAAGCATAACTTCTCTTAGGAATGACCAATTCCCTTCATTCTTTTTTTAAATAAGCAAAAGAGTCTACACATTTCCAAGGTGCTTAACAATTGTTTTAAACATCAGTAGTTCTTTTGTTATACAGTTTTGAATCTCGGTCAACTTCATTTTGACTCACGCTGTATAGTATCAATCAATATTACTTTGGGCGGTCCCAAGTTCAAAATCACAGGGGGGGGAGGAAGACGTGTTACAGAAAAAGTTTTAGGAAGACGAGGGTTAACTTAGATACATATCTCTATTTGTGTACTCATTAATAACAGAATTTTCCATATTTTATAGGGAGTTAACTGGACACCTTCAAAACTTATTGCAAGACTTGGGCGAGAAATCAACAACTTGGAATCTGTTTGTTATTGGGCATATAAGGTTTGCTTGTTGTTAACACTTACGGTAACATAAGAGTATTTTAGTATGCCAAATTTTGGATTAACTTAAAAAAAAAACGTTATTTTGAATAACGCGCAAATACGCATGTCTGTCTTTTTTCTGGCACTATAATTTTGCAAGACTTATTCCCAGTGTGTGTAGGTCATTAAATTATTTCCCCCAAAAAGTTACAAATTTATGAAAGCAATGAAACAAGCAAAGGATTCTAATTTAATGTGTGAAATTATACACATGAGATAAATTGCTCGACTTAAAAAAAACCGATATATATATATACTTTATTAAGACACTTTGGCCTGGTATTTGCGCACACATGTTGATTTACACTACGTTGTAATACGTTTCACCAGTGTGTGTATATTCAAATGTACTTTCCCTAAATATATTTTAGAGCGTCCACAATTAAAGTAACTGATCTTATCTTAATACTTACTTTTTAAAACAAATTCCATTATATAGAATAACATCCCAATATTTAGTCCAGCTATTACTGACGGCGCCATCGGTGACGAGTTATACCTCCATTCATACAGCAACCCCGGACTCAAATTAGATATTGTTGAAGGTAAAGTGTGTTTAAAAATATTCTGATATCTAGAGTGAATGTCACAAGTTTTAAATGATGCCCAATCATAACACCCAACAAGATATAAAGTGTTCCGAAAAAGAAACTGGTACACTTTGTATTGGTTATTTATCAGACAAAAAGAATTGCAGATAATGTAAATGGATATGTTTCCTGTGAAATGCTATCAAAATGTCTTCCAAAATCCGAAACCATCCCGCTTATCGGGCAAAGTGAAAAATTTTGTTAAGGAAATAAAAGTTTCTAATTTTGAAGGCCACGGGAAAACGTCCCCAAAGCTAGCCCGTTTCAATTACTGCTTAACCCCTCTCAGTATCGAAGACGAACGGGCATTTCATATTCACAATTATACGCATGGAAGAAGAATATGAATGGATGAGAACCTAATTAAGATGTTTAAAAAGGTGTTGGTATGTCTAAAAGATGTTTTAATATTGAATTGATGAGTTTTAGATCAAATCATTTTATAATTGAGCACCAGCGCATTTTTTTTTTTTTTTCATTTGAAATGATGTGAGGCCACAGCATGCTTATTTTTTAATGTTTAATCAGTGCAAATTATTTTGACATGCTGTGTTCATGAGTTGATCATGTTGATTTATTAAAGAGTTTTATTCCGAGTTTATCTAAATCATCTGATCTAAGCCAATTTAATTCCATTATTGTCAGTTCAACTTGATATTTTTAATCACATCGCTTGCTAAGTGTTATAACCTACGGCAAAAATATCGATGCAACTTGTAATCGATATCTCAAGAGGAAATTACAGGGCAAGAGTCGCACTCTTATCGCGTCGTGCTCAAAATTTGTAAGTTTTGTTTCCCTGCAAAAAAATATCAGTTTGCCCGATAAGCGGGATACTTTAGGATTTTGGAAGAAATTTTATACCAATATCACAGGAAATATACCCATTTACATTATCTGCGATTATTTTGGTCTGATAAATATATAATTTCGTAGAAAATAATCAATGCAAAGTGTACCAGTTTCTTTTACGGAACACTTTAGTTTGGTGCTCTGCACCAATGTGTGTCTCGCGCATATTAAGATATATTAATTATTATAGAACACATACAGATCGGAGATGGAATACATAATGGTGTTACGATTGTTGAATAATCTGGATATGAAGAGCAGATGATTTTATTAAAATATAATCGTTAATGTCAAGAGGTTTCATGTCCCAAAATTTCAAGAACATACCATGTAATGTACATGAGTTGAAACTTTTTTTCGTGAAAATCAAGTTTTTGACCCTGTGACCCCTAAGTTACTTTTGAAGGGTCAGGGGTCAGGTGACATAAATGGGAGGTGACCCTGGTCCCTTCTCCCAAGTTTAGTGAAAATTAGTCATTGTATGTCAGATTTATGAGACATCAAAGTGTTACCAGAAGAAAGAAGAAGAGAGAGAGAAAGAAAGAAAGAAGCAAGAAACATGTGAGATACAGAACCCTGCCAAAGCTTTTGGCAAGGTAAAGAAAGAAACTTGTCAAAAACAGAACACTGCCGAAGTCATCGGCAGGGTTAAACCTGGGTAAAATATCCGGCACCTATATAATTTTAGCAGTTTGATTACGAATTCTATGTTGTAACCCGGAAAATCCAACTGTTGGTAAACTGCTCGAAACCGCAATTTCCAGGCGGTAAAACCGCCGGTTGAGTTTGAAGTTGAAGCGGCCCCTAACCTTTTTTACAGAAAATAAAATGCATTCTAGAAACATTTTTAAAACCCATTATTGCTGCCGTTATGGATTTAAAACATGATAAAAATACATTTTTGGAGAACTGTTTCTGTTTTAAACCTGAAAGTTGTTTTCAAATACAAAAAAAAAAACATATCTGTATTGCTGTTTTGATTAGGCCAGTGATAATATTTCTCTCAATTTCTGAGTGAATAATTGTATTTTAGCAACCATTTTCAACCCTATAACAGGGTCAAATGTGGGTATAAATCATAAACATAGGGTGTAACAAGAAAGCTCTTATTATCATTTACAGATCCCAGTATTATAATAATTATATGTTGCACTTACAGAGTGAGTCCGTGAACTTCAAAGTATAACCATATTTATAATATTGGAGATTCATTTTCTGTTCCATTTTTTTAGAAACGTGTATAAATAAGTTAAAGTACACTAGTAGCGTTATTAAAAGTTTTTGTGTCGCTCACTTAATGAACAACATGATCTTTGAAAAATATCAGCACATCTAGATTGAGTAAAAGTAGGTTGACCGAGATAATTGTTCTTTTAATATCAGATGTCCGTGCGATGGATAACATGGCAGTGTTTGCAGCACATAGCGGGATGATCATACTAGGAGGAGGTTTAATCAAGCATCACATCACCAATGCAAATTTGATGGCAAGTAGCTTCGTGAACTCCATCCCGTCTTAATATACCTCAATAAGTATTTAGTACGGAGCCACAAATTTGGTCAGTTAAACCTGATACGCATGGAAGTCTTTTGCCTACTTCCCTCAAGTAGGCCTAACACCCATTCAGAGAAAAAATTGAAAACCTACCGTACCCCTACAATCGCACCCCGTAATCATATCATTTATCAGGTAGAAATTAATATGGCGACCGGGAAGAATGTGTATTTTTGGTGGTTTATTTCGAGAAGTATTGAAAATCCTTGATTCCTCGGTGTTTGATGCGTGTGTCTATTTCACTCCGCTTGGCGTCGGGAAGTAGTCACAGGCATCCAAAACCGCGGAATCAGTAATTTTCACTACTTTCCTCTATACCATGTTGTATTTGTATAATGCGGCCAGCTATTCAGATTTCCATCAATGGGTCCCTTGATTTGAACGCGCACGCCATTTCTCATTGAATTTGCAGAACTTTCAGTTGATTCTTGATAAAATCCCTAGAATCTGGCTTAGGAAAAGAGGGTCTCCCATCGAAACATATCCAAAATAAGCAAAATACACGGTTGCTCATATAGTTGGAATAAAAATGTTGTAACCACTTTTTTCCGTAAAGGTCAATTTATGATAAAAATATCTGGACATTTATGTTGCTTTTGTTCAGATTTGATAGGTTATCTTGTTTGGTGTGAAATTGAACTCCGAATGTGAACCATTTTCTCGTGTACTGGTGAGGGGGCAACAACAAAAATGGGTTAAAAACGTGATTTTTATGTCCAATTTGATTTGACCCCGCCTTCAAGGTCACTTTTCTACTCAAGTTGAGTGGTCATATAGAATGTCTATCTGTAGTAGAGTGATAGCAGGTAGTTGAATGTGAGCCAAGAGAATGATTGGCAGCAAAGCACAAAATGATCAAGCAACAAAATTTCCAAGCATTCTATTGGCTCAGTCAAGCGTGACAAAGACATTTAATCCCCTGCCTATCACTCTACTACAGATAAACATTCCATATGACCATTTAACTTGAGTAGAGAAGTGACCTTGGACAAGGCGGAGCTAAATCAAATTGGACCTAAAAATCACGTTTTTTACCAATTTTTGTTGTTGCCCCCTTACCAGTACATGAGAAAATTGATCACATTCAGAGTTCCATTTCACACCCAACAAGATAACCTATAAAATTTGACCAAAAGCAGCATAAGTTTCCAGATATTTTCATCATAAATTGACCTTTACATTAAAAAGTGGTAAAAATATTTTCATTCCAACTATACGAGCTACCGTGTAATCTTAGCTTACTACTTATTTTAGACTGAGGTGAAATAAATAAGTTATTGCTGTAATATTACCCTCAAAAATACATCTTTTAACTTGCCAAAATAGAATAATTTCAGTGTTAATTTATTTTTCATATTAAATTGATGATATTAAGCCACGCACAAATGTTCCCTAATAACAAAACTTCTTCTTCCTACCTACAGACCCTCCTTTCTGCTAATATGTTGCATGAATTTAACCATTTTTTATTTGGCCTTACGACTGTAAACTACTTCAAAATTTTATCTACCAATCCTGCTGAATCAACCTCTTATGTCCTTAACGCTTTCTGATATTCTTTTATACACTTGAAGAGGAATGGAGCTGACTATGTTGTGTACATAAACACAGCACAAGAATTCGATGGTTCTGATGCGGGAGCGAGACCCGATGAAGCTGTATCCTGGGGAAAGATTAAGGTTGATGCCAACCCTGTCAAGGTAGGATGGTGCTGACTATGTATAGTGCACATGAACACTGCGCAAGAATTCGATGGTTCTGCTGTGGGAACCACACTGGTGAAAATGTGTCCTGGGGAAAGATTATGGTTGATGCAAACCCTGTCAGGGTATCAGGATGGTGCTGACTACTATGTTTGGTGTACATAAACACTGCATAAGAACCGGATGGTTCTGATGCTCGAGGAGGGGGTTTTCGAAAATATTTGTACGAGAATGCTTAAATTTAGAATATTGACCATCTCTATACCTCGAAAACCGTGATTTTGAGACCAATTTATATACCATTTTTCTAGAAAAAGCACCTAATTTAGCACAAATTTGGTGCTTTTTTGAAAAAATTTTCCGAAGTATTATTGCCTACAACCAATTTTGCAAATTTGGCGCATTGGGTCTGTGACGAAATCCCACCCATCAATATGCCAAAAATTGTGAAAATGCACCCTTAAACATTTGAGCACTCCGTATACCATTTGTCAGTAAGAACCCCCCCCCCCCCCTCTCCCCCGGGGTTCTGATGCGGGAACCAGATCTGATGCTGTATTCTAGGGAAAAATTAAGATCCATGCCAACCCTGTCAAGGTATAGGGTGGTGTACATAAACACAGCGCAAAACGTCGGTGGTTCTGATGCGGGAGCCATACAGACCCGGATATCAATTTTGATGTTTTCATTTCATCTGTTGCAGCATTTTTTTAGCTTTAAAATGACACCTTACTTGTTGAAATTGATAGAGGCGATCAAATTTTACAACAGAAAATCTGCTGGAAATTGTTATTATTTTCTTTATTTTTGGCTGCCTATTTTCACCTGTATCTTAAAAAGTGTTTTGTCTCAAAATCCCCCTTTTCGGTGTGAGTCTTCACATATATACATGAAATGAAAAAAAAATGTTAAAGTGAAACATATTTTCATACGGCGACAAAAATGAAAAGGCAGGTGTCAATTTCACTGTAGTAATGGTATTAAATGATTTAGGGGCGCACCATTAGATTTCCAGGGGGCGCAGGAAGTTTTTGAAAAAAAATTCCCCCTTCACAGGCAGAAGAAAAAAAATTCCCCTGAACATGGAATAGGCAGACAAACAGTAATTTCCAGGAAAAAATGCGCTCCCGAATGGGGCGCGAAATAAAAAAAAATCCACCCTGAACCCAACTTCCTTCCCAACCGCCCCTCCCCCCTTGGAAATCTAATGGTGCGCCCGTAGCCTATACTGTTCAATAAATGATTTGCTGTATATTATACATGTCGACATTATGATATTTTTGTGGGCATTTTATGCGTAGGGGCCTACATGCTCTAAAAATATTGAAGGCTAATATAAATCACTGAAAATAATATAGGCCTAAAACTAAAGTATTTCATGGTATAAAAAACAGGGAAATTACTAAACACTAGACTAACTTTTGTATTTAGATCTATATATGGTCGTCCTTGACATATAAGGACCTTGTGATTCAATGAACTAATTAACATTATTTAATTTTCACATTTAAATATGTGGAGAACTATTGTAAAAAAGAAAAAAAAAATCGACTGTTTAGATATTTGGCTAAGAAATAACAGCAAGGTATATGTTCTAGAACCACACCAGCGTCGCAAATTATCATACGTTAAAGTATAGCAAGACATTCATGAGTACCATTACGGGACAAAGTATAGGCGCCGTAGCGCCTCATAAAAAAAGGGTTGGTCTAATTAACCATATTAACGTTACACTATCTTATCTGTCAAAGGCCGCATAATTCCCCTTCAAGATGCACATTTAGACAATACATGATACATGTAACTGCGCACCATCTTTTTGAGGTCATTGTGAGAATTCTGAGGTGATAGTTTTGGACCTCAGTATTTTTCTTCGCTCCCTCAGAAAAATACATCGGTCCAAAAAAATCACCCCAGAATTCACACAATTACCTGAATTTCCCGAGGTCCCAACGTCCAAAACAATCACCGATGAATTCACACAATGACCGAATGATAGATGGTGCAAAGTTATTATTGTCATTAGTAACTAATCTTTCGTCATTAATAACCTGCATAATAGTGCCATCCAATCTAATACGCTTATTTCTACTTTTACGCAAACAACTGCGCGGTCAGGGGCAATCTACACGGGAGTGCAAATCCAGATGAAAACTCATCTCCGTAAACCGCTTTGCAGCAAGACTGTGGCTACATGGGCGTCAGATCCGGATCTGCTGCACAGCACTCATTGTACGCGTACGTGCAAGTGGTCTACGGAGATGCGGATCTCGGAGATGCGCATCTCCGAGATGTGTTTGCATCTGGATCAGCACTCCGTGTAGATTGCCCCAATGACCCACATATGTGATGTCATTAGTGCTTAATGTGTTTTCTCATAAAATGCGAATCAAGCGCGCGTAATTCACTCAACATACACGTGTTTATCACGCGATTGTCGTCATACCTGGACTGATCGAAATTCTCTTATAGGGATAAGTAGACCTTTAAGTAAGAAAACAGTTTATTCAAGTATTTCGTTATAAAATGAAACATAAAAGGCATAAGAAGTGACGAAAGAGCAGTTATTAATGACAATAATAACTTTGCACCATCTATTTTTCGGTCATTGTGTGAATTCATCGGTGATTGTTTTGGTTGTCTCTAATTAGTATCCCATCAAACACAGTTATAATTATATTAACCAATAACTTTAGAAATCCCCTTTTTACTTTATTTTTAGGGGCTTCATGCGGTGTCAGTAGACCTGTATTCTTATCATGTTCTATGTCATTACTGTTTCAGATTTTCAGCGATTTTACACTAGTATTTCCTCTGCTTGTCGCTGAAACATTTGCAAGAAGGGTGAATCTTCCCAAGAGTGAAATTAATAAACAGCTACCACTCAATAACAACGACGTGAATGGATATGATCATAACGACGAGAAGAAATCCAAAAATTTGATCCAATGAAAACGAAAATAACATCATGCAACTGATCAGCCAAAGTACCAAAATCTGTGTATGTGAAAACTTAGCATTCGGAAATTGAGTGGCTTTTTGGGAGATTAAGCGTTTTTCTTTTTAGCTAATTAAATATTTTATATGTAGTAATGGTGCCTCTTGACGTATGTACATTTTTTGTGATTTTTTTCCTAACTATAGGTAAGGCCTAAATAAATTGTTTATTAAATTACGTGATCGTTAGCCAAATATTGGGACTTCGGCAATTTAATTCTTCTAGTAGAGTGCTCAACCAAATAAGAGGAATTAATTTATTTTGTTTTTGGTTTAAGAAAAACCCCAAATT
Source organism: Ophiothrix spiculata (assembly GCA_000969725.1). Classification (NCBI taxonomy): domain Eukaryota; kingdom Metazoa; phylum Echinodermata; class Ophiuroidea; order Amphilepidida; family Ophiotrichidae; genus Ophiothrix; species Ophiothrix spiculata. Next base: position 9,155 of record JXSR01S017149.1, read on the forward strand.
CATATTAATATTTTCAATGTTGCTAAAACAGCGATGTTAAATGAGTTTGATTAAGAAGCATACCAACATTCGATGGCGAAATGAGACCGGCAAAGTATCGACTGAACACGACATACTTTGTTTCAAAACGCATTTTATTTTGTATTGTTCGTACCCTCCTATAGTTACACTCCTTGTTTTAAATGAAATAATGGTGGCAGGTGAACAGCATTAACTTGATTGTCGTAGCGTAATAGAGAGGTTGCAAAAATAGAGTTTATGCATAGTTAAATCTTATAATTTTTTGTTATTTATGGATGAATGACGAACAACTCACGTTCACCTTATTGCTTATTGCGCAATCTCTGAAATTCTAATTCTAACGGATTCGTGGGTAGTTGGTCATTTTTATTCAGTTTTAATTTCTCTTACTGCTAAAAAGTAAAAAAGACATTTTTATTTATTTTTAATATGTTTTATTAAATAAACAAAAAACAGACACAAGTGGTATACAAAGAAAAAAGACAAAATAAGCGGAAAGTCGCTAATGACGATTTTGTCAACTAAATACCCTCTGAACGGGCAAATCGATGTTCGGGTCGATTTTCTGGGGTTTTTTTCACGTAAAACGCATTCCTGTAAGATATTTTCGTTACCATATGTAAAGTTTTGAAAGCTAATAATGCTAAGAAGTGTAACTGTTTATTTATTTACAGTCTTTTAATCATCCTTTACTATTAAACTGCATTTTAATTCTCAGAAGTGTGACCAACAATTATTCCTTTTGATTTGTATCAGTCTTAAGAAAATGAAAATAGAAAGTATGTTATATCATTTCATAAAGAAGCTGACAATATGAACAATTCATAACTAACTTTTATATTGAATTTCGTTACTTTCCGCTAATTTTGTCAGACAGATGACAAAGAACACTATTCTTTTCCCCTGTGTAAAAACTTTACGGTATTAATATTCTATGTAATAAAACAACGAGTTGATTTATGTTTTATAAGTAACATAAACACATTTTAAACATGATTACGTGTCTTCATTTGGTCGTTTATGATTTCAGATGTAGCCTGTAGGAGCCTATATAATTAAATTTGCTTGCAACTCCTTTGACAACTCTGCATATTATTATTATTATATTCATTATAATTACTACATTCGTTCGTGGATAGATATACATTTTGAGATAAAGCAATTTTCATTCCTGTTGGTTGTCAATTGTCCGTACGATTCTCCAATAAATCTTGAACTCATTAACCAGTTACTACTCAAATATGCCAAAAGAATAATAAGATTGCTTTTATTACAAATCGAAAATCAACGTTTTGCTTTCAATGATGTCAAGAATGGGAAACAATCTCATAAATGTGATGACTCACCCCGAAAAGGGTGACTTTGCGACAGAATACTTTTCGAGAAAATGGTGAAATAGGCAGCAAGAAAATAATAAGAATTTCCAGCAGATTTTACGTTATAAAATTTCATTGCCTTGATCAATTTCAACAAGTAAGGTATCATTTTCAAACTTAGAAAATGCTATAACAGATGAAATGATAAAATCAAAATTGATATCATCTGCAAAGTCCCCCTTTCGGGGTGAGCCATCACAAATACGTGACCATTCATTTCTAACCAGCCGTAAATGCCGCAGCATCTTGTCATTCTCACGTTTTTAATCCCATTCACAAAGACCATGTAAAAAGGATTAAAATGACACCTCATTGAACTGCACTTGGCTTGCCAATGTCCAGTTATGGTCCTTTTAAAGATATGCAAGTCCTATGTTTTATGTTGATGGATTTCAGAACATATAGATATATATCATATTTCCAGTCATTTTCTTGAAACTTTGCAGATGTTATGAGGAAATGATATATATATTGAATCTGCAAAAATATAATTTTTCCCAAAATACAATATTTGCGTGTGGTGCAAAATGCTGCATTTACGGTTCATACGAGCTAAACGAACAAAAATGTTTAATTCATTAATGTGCGATTTTAATACAATCTCTGTACTTTGGCTACAGTAGAAAAACAAAAAGGTGTAAGTTAGCGCGTGAAAAGAAATGTTAGCGCATTCATTTCAACCACACACCAGGGCCGTACGAAGCGGGGGGTGGGGTGGTCAGGCCCCTGGCTCGAAAAATCGGGACGCTGGCGGGACAAATATCAAAATATCGGGACGATATTTAACTACTTTTGTTGTCAAATAAGTCAATTTTAGCACAAATATCAAGGTTTTCTTGCGCGCATTAAAAACAAATTGACGGTATATACATCGGGACGAAACGTGAATTTCGGGACGGTAAATGTGTTTGCCCCCCTTGGCTTACATGCCTTCGTACGGCCCTGCTTCACACAATGTGTTTCAAAAATTACTATTCAATTTAGATTAAATATAAAGTAAATTATATATACTATTGAAAATAGAATAAAAGAAAAATAAACACAATTTAGATCTAAAAACATTGATATTCTTATTTGCACTTAACGCCTTGTTATATTGTCTAATTGCACTTTGAGTTTACAAAAGTTAACGGCAAACACATTTCACTATTCCATAAAAAAATATAATGTTGCACGATTACCTATTGACTTTAAAAGATACGCTATTTGCGTAATGTACGGTTGGCCTTCTGCGGCAGAGCACCAATCTCACAATATTGATAAGAGAAAAATATTGCACATTTCCTAATTGTCACAAAGCACGTGTTTTATACATTTATTCAAACTCTATAAAGATGAAAGGATGAAAAAAACCTCTACTATTTTCAATCGTGAAATTGATGCTCTCTTGTATATTAAAAAAAACAAAATTTCAATTTTAAAACAAAAAGCCGGGGTTTTGGAAAGCCAAGTGCAAACCGAAATGGCCTGAAAGCAAATTCAAGAAAAAAAATTAAAACAACAACAAAAAAAGAACGAATTAAGTCGAATTAGTTGAAATCAATGCGACTTTTCTCCATTAGTCTGCGATCACAAAGTATACGGTATACGGTAGGCCTATTCACTATACGTTATTCGATGACTATAATATACAAGCACGACGAGCTACACGGTTTTTCAATAATGCCCTCTTATGTGATCCGGTAGTATCAAATTCACGAGTTCGATTTAATCTATACGCGTGCCCAAGTAAAATCATGAACCGTATACCCGAATAGTATAGTTCTAGTTAGGAGAAACTGAAGTCGGCTTGTCAGAGTAAACATGGTGGATAGGGTATCATAATCCCATACACTTTAAAAATTGTCTTTAATGCGTCTCGGAAAACATAATTCTTCAACAAAACATCACGATGTTTAACATAATACTAAAAACATGTCTCCGATACTGGTGAAAGGAGACGCGTCTTGCATAGAGGCAATTGTCACAAGAAAGAATACCTCCATTTTGTACGACGCGTCTTCTGTTACAATGATGATACAGAATATTTTGTTAGGAAATATTCTATGGTGAAGGCAAATGACGTATGCCACCGAATAAAAATATTGTTTTGTTCTGCAACTAACGTCTCCTTGTCGTCACAATGTTGACCTTAATGGAACAAAGCGTGACCCCTGTTTTACTTTGGAAGACTATAATTCCAACCATAATACATTACCTCATAGGGCCATTGTTAAAGACACGATATACGACCTGAGAACGAGGGCTAGGTACGAGCCATCATTCCTCGCACAATGTAAACCAAACTATTTTAAAAGCAGGGCCATATAGTATACAAATATTAACTGCTAATGAGTGTGATGGTAAAAATATACCATCCCGAATTGAAACAATCAATCTTTCAATGAGGGATGGTATATTTTTACCATCACACGAATATAAGCAGTAAATTGTTTTATATAACTCATCTATAGATTCTAGTCATTTGATAACACATAAACTATTGTTTATATACCTCATGCATAGATTCGTTGTTCATCGTTTGGCTAAAACTACATTACGTGGCACACACATTATTATTCCAGAACTGTATGTTTTGGCTTGGATTTCCTTGATATTTTCAACGTTTTAAAAACATTCTAACTCAAACAATATTTAATTGATTTCAAATCTGTAAACTTCAGAATAAACTTTATCACTGTCTCCATCTTTCCACCAAATTTCAACTTGATCGAATTTAAAATAACAATTTTCTTTACTGACTACTTTTTTTGTATGTAAAATCCCTATACATGAGCAAAAACAAAATGGCGGATTTTCAACTTTATCACCGGTCATATCATATACTATCAAATGGATGACAGTGATAGTAAAGACTATCAAATGGATGATAGTGATAGTAAAAATGACAAATGGTCATGTGTTACAATCTTACCAATCAAATGACTAGAATCTATGGATGAGTTATATAACATAAAATAACTAAGGGTTTCTGTCGAGACTGGTGTATGTAATTTTTGTTGTCGACGTCGACATATGTGTCGACATTAAATTGATATCAAAGAGTCATAGTTTTTGCGGGAAAAATGAAATTGTTTAGATAAGGTTAATGACCAGTTTTAGACGTAGATTTACCTATAATATAGTAATGGGATAGTTCTTTCTGTGTACGACAATATGGATCATATAAAATTGATATTTAGTATTTTTTTGTTGTGATCCATCGTAATAAACGGTTGTAAATGACGGCAAAACAGCTAATAAAGAGCCATAAATTGACAATTAAAAAGTTTTTATGAAATTTTAAATTGACAATTAAAAGTTTTTACGAAATTTTACCTGCTCAGTTTTGTCGACAAATGAGATTTCATGTCGACATATCGAGATATGCTTATGTCGAAATAAATAAGGCATATCGACAGAAACCTAAATAATAACCCGTTATCCTTGACAGAGCTATGTAACCTCATCTGTGATTACATTGTACAACGAATGGTGGTTCTAGCTTACATACATCCGATAAAATAGATGTTACGTTTAAAACAAATTTGCATCATTGAAATATTATTTTCCTTAACGCAACAATGTTCGTAGAAACAAGAAACGAATCGAAACTTGAAAATTCTACTATCCTGCCTAGGATTCATTAGTGTCTACAGACATGAACGTAGAAAAGAAGCACCTCTAATGGTATAATCATCACTGTTCTGCATAAGTCCTATGTGGTGATCGACGATACTAGTAACAGCAAGGTTGGTCCAACAACTTGGAATTTGTTCGTGTATGCCAACAATGCCGATGAAGTCCTGTAAATCAAAATCGTATATTGTGTTCTTGTTAGTTTTGAATTTATTTGTGTTGGCGTAAACATTTGTGTGGATGCCAAATACAGCCTAACCCTTACGCAATACTTTATACGACGCACTGTAAAAATAAATGTTGAAAAAGTGTCTTCCCAAACATCAAGAATATTTTAATCTAGACGTCTTACTCGTAGCAGCCGATTGCGGAGGAACTATAACCATCTTTAAAAAGTGTGTTTTGCTTTCTCTTATCATGTATACGTATAACTTGCGCTATGAGTACAGTAATATAACGTGTGCAGCATAATAATATTGAAAAAAATGGAAGTGTCTGATTTAAAATTACAGGGCTTGATAGCACTTGGTAACTAACATTACTATTAATATATCACTCAATGTATGTGGTATAAAATGATAGAGGAAAACAAGAATACAAACCCAACAAAAGGAAGTGCCCAATAATTAATGTTTTATGACACTTTTTATATGGAAATTTAATTCTCCGATGTACGGTCGTATATATATATAGATGCGTTGGCCTCGGTATAGGAAGCTTGGACTTGGGACAGAGTTGCATTCTGGTTTCCAAATGCCATGGATGCGATAGTATGCAATCCGTACTCTTGGTACGGAGCAGCCAACATTCAGGTACGAGAAATACGACTTAGTTTATTTTTTATGCATAGAAAATCGGCACAGACCGTAGTTTCAACGATGCTCATGAATATTCATGAATTTGAGACACACATTTAAAAAGGCCCATAAACTCATCCAAATAGATCATAATTCAAAACAATGTTGCATTTAGATGAATAAATGTTGTAAAACATCCTGAAATCCAAAATAATTGAAATTTTGCGAAATATATGCGAACATTTATGTAATTTCTCCAGTGATTTATTTCATTGAGTGAAGTCAAATTTGGTCTTTGCGTTTTGCAAAAAATGTACGGTTCTGGACTTTATATATTTAACTTCTTTAACAGGTTTGCTATAATTTTTGTGATAGTTTGGTGTAAAACACCCATCACGTAATACAATATGACGCTTGGTCCCATGAGGTCAAATAAAACATTAAATTTCTGCGCAAAACACCATACATATAACCCCGGAAGCGAACGATTAAGCAACACGTGCCTTTTGTTAGATATATAGTTGATATACATCAATTAATCAACAAAGCGGTCACGTAGTGTAGTGGTTAGAACTACACTTTTGATGCGCAAAAGTCACAGGTTCGAGTCCTACCGGCGCCTTTATTTTCTTTTCTTTTTTTTTAAACCAAAGTATTATTTTTTGCCAATCGTATAAGATTGATTTTCCTTCAATAAATTACTTTTACAAAGAAGTTTTTTTAGATAAAATGATAAAAACTGTACGATTCAATCATGTCCTAGCCCATAAAAAAACATGTGTAAACAATATGCACAGTGCAATGGATGCCAGGTTCCCCCCCCCCCCACCAGTCAAACTGCTTCCCATGTGCGTGGTAAATGACGTCATATTTGCATGTATAGCCCAAGACCTTCGAAAGGTGTGACTTGTCGTTTACGGTGTTCAACGTGTTATCGGGATAATGTGATGACCGACATCATGTCCCTTACGTATGTCTAATTGTACTGAATTTTCGCGCGATTTATTTGCTGATTTTAAAAGTCTTACAGGAAAGATACACTTTTCAAATTTCATGAATATGATGTCTGATACCTTATCTTGCAGTTTGTATTTTTACATGAAATTTGGTAAAACACGCTGCACGTAATTAGATTTGACCTGATTATTTTAAAAGCTTAAAAATTATTTTTTTTTTTAGAAAATGTAATGTAATGAAAAATATTTATTCCCAACTGTCAATAATATACTTATCTTATTGAAAAAACCTCTAAATATTTTCATCAACATCATCATTTTCTATTTGCATTAACCCGTTTGGGATTACAGGGGTTCAAAGTCCAATCCTATCTGACAGGTCACGTCGAGAAAACAAAAATAGTGACCAAGTTTTCCTGACATTTACCCGGGATATACCCGGGAAATGAAAATTAAACTTCGTCTAATGAGCTCATTTACATAGGTCCTAAGAACTGGTTGGTACGGAGTACATCTTGTATTATCGTATGGTTATCAATGCTATTTTTGAAGAAAGAATTGGAGTATATCCGCTTTTCTGAAGTTTACCCTGTTAAGTGTTTTGATATAATAATGGAAGTTGCAATCATTATATTTTATCTTTTTATCTAGTTATTCTTATATCGAAGTATTTAGTTTTATTATGTGCTTCTGTATTTTCTGTATGTTTTATGTATGGCCACGGTCACCTGGGACAGTGCTAGTGCATTGAAGGGATAAACCAGGATAAAGAAGAAATAAATAAATAAATAAGTTACAAATTAACAGTATGTACCAGCCGTAAATGCGACGAACTTTATTCTTCACTACAGATGAAAATAGATGCAAAGGTCATTATTTGCCGAAATTAACTTTTTGCAGGTTCAAGATTTGATATTATTTTATCATACTCGCTTTTTTTTATCATTTATTTTCTATTATTATTTTATCATACTCGCTTTTTTAAACATTTGTATGAAATGTCTTTATTTCATAAAAATTATCGAAAATATATAAAATATATTGATAAATGTTCCGATGACCCCTAACAGAAAACATAGGGGTCTTTGATTTTTGCGCGTGTATCTCGGTTTCATCTTACTCCACGACCTCTGATGATGTGTCATTATGATACTTATCACGTATTCTTTGCAAATGTTTGAAACATGGAAATGACAAGCGGTCGCATTTACGTCTGTAACATTGTTGTTTGAAGAAAATATAAGAGTACATTAGGTTTTTTTAAGTTTGCCCTGTTGTGTCTAATAGATTGAATATTGTGTATAATAACAGTTATGACGCAGAACATAGAAAGGTATATCTGTGCGGCCAAGTATGTTAAGAGATACAAGAAATTAAACTGGTAAATTATATTGTAACTTCAAGATGAATTTTCAGTCTTCGAAAACTGTGTCTTATTTTCAGGCCTGGTCAATACTATTTAAAAATGATAGAAATACATTCTATCAAAGGCCGCATTGATGTACCGTTCGATGTGGTGCGTCACATTTTAGGTCAAGTTGAAAAGAAATCGGTTTAAGATTTTATTTGGTATTGATAAAGTGTTCATTTGTTTGTCCGCGGTTTACTTACTGGATGTGATTAGTTTGTAATGAACACTGCTACAATAACACTCCAAGAAGGATCCCAACAACGATGGCAAGAAATATTAATAGAAACACCACAATGAATACTTTCTTCTTCGTAGACCACTGTGAAAATAAAATCAAATGGATGAAATTAGACTGACAAAGACATTTTAAAATTGAAACAGTAATATACAACCAGTACTCAGGTACGCGAAAAAAAGGTGATTTTTTTTTTCATGCATAGAAAATCGGCACAGACCGTTGTTTCGAGATGCTCATGAATATTCATGAACTTGAGACATAAATTTAAACAGGCCCATAAACTAATCCAAGTAGATCATAATTCAAAACAATGTTGCATATAGATGTATGTAGAAATGTTGTAAATACACTCTGAAATCCAAAATAATTGAAATTTTGTGAAATATATGTGAGCATTTACGTGATTTTTCTACAGTGATTATTTTCAATTAGCGAGGTTCAGCGGTTCTGTACATGTCATCCCCGGGGGCCACTCAAGTAAAATGTTGCAGGCATAGCGTGACCACAGTTTTTCAAAACACCCCCTATAAAGGGTAATTGTTTCTGAAGCCAAAATATACCCTTTTTCACCTATTCACACCTTAAATCGGGAATTTACCGTTACTGTTTTAACACTAGGTTTTGATAAAGTACCCTATTTCTTGAAAATGAGCTAAAA
>JXSR01S017151.1:14446-28440 GCA_000969725.1 Ophiothrix spiculata
ATCATTTTCAATTTTTTACTGACTTAAAAGCATCTAAAATAAAACATTCCATTGATAATATAAATAATACTTGATTAATATGATGCCAAAATACAGACATTGTGTATAAATAATACAGAGTTTATTGCTGCTGAACTTACAGGCAGTGTAGACGTCAAGATTGCGTTTACAACATGCATTTTAATCTCACAGATCTGTCGTCTGCTAATCATCTACAACAGGCATCTCTGAGCGGGAAACATTTTGATATGCCACGAAGACTAGATAAGAGTGTTAGTATCAGTGGATTTGTAACATACTTACACAAAGAGTAATAACATAACGGTGTTTTTACAAAGCTGATATTATACAAACATTTGGCTATTCCAAAAAGATATGGAATTCCCATTTTTTGCTCCTATTTGCTGTGGAAATATGTCATTGATCCATAAATTTTCGAAAACCAATTAAGTTGTTACCTGAAAAATCAAAAAAAAAAAAAAGCAAAACAAAAATGTACTATTTGTTTAAATATAGAATATAGTAAATGTCTATTTATTCAAGAATCAAGTAAGTTATAATAAGGAAAAAGTTGATATTGAACATCTAAATAAAATATGTATCATGTTATCGACGTTTTAGGATTAAACAGTTATCTGCTTCCGCTCTAAATAACAGCTTGCACTACTCATCCTACATACAATGAACCATAGTAACCCACAACGACCACATCGATTTACGAAACAAGATTATTTTAAATCGCATTACCATTATCCAAGAAGCTGAAAGAGATCGTAAATATATTTTCTAAAGCTACGGTCACAATGTTCGTACGAACAAAAGATTCGTACGAATCATTTAAGAATGAGGTTCGTGCGACGTTCGCACGGCGTTCGCAAGAATATGTATATTTTTGTACAAATATCTGATAAATGTTCATTTTTATGAAATTTATTTTAAGGGCAATGTTATTAGATGTATTTCCCTTTTAAAATGAGTTTTGTTTTTAAAATAGATTAAAAAATACCCTTACGACTGGTCGCAAACGCCTCACGAACAAGCTGCGAGTAGTTGTTTTGACCATACGAATGCCGCACGAACATCGTGCGATCAAAACCAGTTCTTAAGTTCGCAGCATGGTCAATGGTCATATCAAAGACTTGTTAGGAATGCCTTGCGAATACCTGCAAATGTTTACCACCCGGCTGACGTAAGAACATCGTAAGAACTTCGCCTTTGTTATTCCTATTCAACTGGATGCTTTTTGAGTTGATTTATTAGAGAGGTGATAATCATCTCTCTGGGATTAGCATATAGTAATCACATTTGATGATGTGACCCCTCTTTTTTGATAAGCGAGGAATTTTGTTGTAATGACGGTATTTTGTGCCGTGATATCACTTTTACCCTACTGATTTTTTCTTTCTCTTCTACACCTACTCTTAATACCCTTTCTGTCTTTTTTTCTCTATTTCGTCTTGTCTTCCCTCTTCCATACTTTATTGTTGTACTATATTGATTGAAAATTCACAAGTCTATCGCACGAACATAGTACGTAATAAACATTCTTAATCACGCCGTACGAATACCATAAAGCTATTGTGACCAAATCTTAAAGCTGCAGACATACTACTGCAACACGTAATGTTGTTTTAGTTTAAAATAAGTATCTGCGCAGACTGTTTGTAACCAGTCTAATTCTCGTATAAGACTGAGATTGAATTACTTATGTATTACAAAGGTAATATGTCTTTTTACTACTGTTATACGTACATATTTAATATTTTTTATTTTTTTATAATATTGCAATAGTTAGAAAAATAGGTTTTTCAACCGCCATTTTGAAATGAGACTACCGATTTTCAATTTTGACATGTTTTCTAAGCAATATAGACAAAACTTATACCTAACACCAATTATCTTCAAATTTCAAGAGGAAACGTGGCTGAGAACATGGTTTTTACTACTTATGTTACATTAAAAAAAAACATATGTAAGCAACACTGACCCAATTCCACGGAATTTGACAACTTGTGAATACATAAAGGATTTTTTTGATAACTTGCGGTGCAGATTTATTTTAGTTCTTCACCCACAAAGTACTTAAAATAATACATTATCTTTAACATTGAAAAAATTGTTTTATGATTGATTTTCAAACTTACACTGAGAGAAACCTATTTAATTAAAAGGGTACATTGATGTAACACAATATTCATTAATATGACACAATAATAAAATTATGTGCAAATACATAAAAGGAACAATAATTAGTGCAAATAGTGCCACTTTGTCAACAGTTGCTCCATGAACGAAACAAATAATTAATATTTTCATTAGATTTCTTTTGTTTAATGAGTGTTATATCTCATGAGATTCACATGAATGTAAATATAAATATAAATTAAATATCTAAGAAAACAAATTGAAATTATTATTATGTAAATGTTGCCAACAAATGCTGATTAAATAAACAACATTTAAGTCTGTGAAACATGTGTAAATAATAGCAGAAATCCTGATTTAGATCTGTTAGGACAATAAATATTCATTGTTTTACAGTTACGCGTGGGTTATAAAAAGAAACCTGTCATTTTTCACAGATTTACTGCATACACTTGGATAAATCAATGAGCTATGTTTTCGTCATAAATGTGAAATTGTACCTTGTTAAATTTCTTATCTATCTCTACAGATTTGATTTTATTTCATCCGTCTTGATATTTTCAAAATATCTTAATAATATTTGTTTCTCTATGGCTTCAAACAAATTTGAGACTACAGTATTGACTCGATAGATTATTATACCATTGATATGTTCAATAACTTTTGAATGATAATGTGAAAACGGGTATAATCTCATGTGCTTTGCAATATAAGTAGTGGTAGAAACACCTTCCGGGACACTCTCATTGTCAGTGAAATTATCAACGCCCGATTCTTTACAAAAGCTTACAAAATTCTTCAAAAAGCGATGTTCTATTTATATATGTATATACTTAATTTACTTCTTTGTACAGTTACTGTCCGCAGTGTCAATTAATTTTGACAGTTCCAGTTCCTATTCAGTTATGATGTGAAAACGCGAAGTTACACTCTTTTTATCGACATCACATTCACTGGTTGAGCACAGGAGGCTGCCATATTATTTATCGTTTGCGAAGCCAAAACAATTGCGACCCTCAAGTCAAAGTACCCAATGTATAGGAATATTAATACGATAGTGTACTGACTCTGTAATTGAGTTTTTACGACATCATAGCGAATGTCATTTTTCATAGTAAATAGTGGGTTAGAGGCTAAAAATGAAATAGGCTACTACCTCCCACAAAAATAGTATCCCGCTCCCTCAAATAGTTTTGTTTTTCGCGAAATAGTGGTACTATTTATAATCATGTGACCAGCTTTTAACCAATCAATGAACAATAATATATTTATGAATGATATAATCTAGTCTTCTCGGCTCTATTTTGCCCCTTTAAGGCTACATTCCCTAAAAACGTCTCGCTCGACTGAATGTCAGTTTACTGTAAGTTTTTACTTACTTACACCTATCAAAATATCACAATTTTTGGCATACATATTGCATAGAGACTGTAATTTATACATTGAACTTTACTAGTGATCCATTATCAAGGTCAAAATGACGCCTAAAGACCACTTTGATTTATAACTCTATTACTACTTTGAAAAAATTGACCCCTTTTCGTCGAAACCTCACAATTTCATGATGTTCGAACAATTCGACTGGTTTCAAATTTTGACAGATTGTAGGCTTGATACTTCCTATTGAATTACAAACAATATTTTATAGATATGCTGAGTTGATCACTTGATAATGTAACAAACCCGCGTTGTTTTGCCCGAAAGTCCGGACGTGAATTACGAGTCTGAGTACGCCCTGTTTGAACTGTGAATTGCCTGTTTTAAGTATCTACATTATCTACATTTTGTCTGATAAACGCATTTGCATAATTTACTTACAAATTGAGCATTCCAATGAGGCAAAAATTGCAATTTTTATGTAAACAAAAGAAAAATACGGCATTCTAATGTTTATGTTCTAGATTTTAGTTCAGGATCTCAACGCTGCCTTGATAGCTCAACGGTAGCGCCCTCGCTTCGTAATGCATGACTAACCCCTGCCATAATCCATGGTTCGAGTCCCCACAAAGGCAGTGGAAACTATATTTTCAATGATTAAAAAAAAATAGTTAGGATTCACATTTTCCTGAGCAGATGGATTCCCTTTACCCTTAACAACATATTGCTCATAAAGTTAAATGAACCTGAAAAAGTTATCAGCCAATTGTTCTTTTTTTATTGAAAATGTCATTTTGATAGATTTCATTTCCCGGTTTCATTTTCATATTCTTAACAAGTACCAGGCCTTTGTGAACTATATCTTATTGCCAGATTTTTGCAATTTTGATATCTTTCCAGTCTACTCGGAACATCGACATTACAATCATCATATAACAATAAGAAAACATGACATGTTTAAATTTAGCATAAAGATTAATGGCATTAGCCATGATTCCACTCGGGTATAAAAACTTGTGAAAACTTATTTGAATCAAAACAAACAAACAAACAGAATCATATTACTTACTCTTAAATGACAATTTTCAACCAAATACATGTCCTTGGGTTCTGTCAGCAGTGTTTCTATTTTCCTAAAGTTTGAGATTCCAAATGTACGGCCGTTGATTTAAAAGTGAAAATATATTCTGTAGGAAGATTAAATATACTTAACAACATGATATCTTCACTAAACACTACTAAAGTGAAGTTCAACTTTTCTCATCACCTACTGATTTAATTGGATTTTTAGAAAGTTCTTTCAACTAATAACTTATATTCAAAACCTTTCTTGTTGAGCTTGAATATTTTTAGTAAAACAGACAATTGTGTGCTTTGAATTTTTCATTCTCAGAGAATAAGAAATTCAGTGATAGTGTTTTTAGGTAAAAAAATTACTAAATTCTTAAAATTTAAACTTCTTGATCTTGGCTTATGCAAAAAAACACTGAAAAATGATCTCACTCGAAATATTAATATAGAGTCACTCTAAAAAGTACCGAAGCCTCTAGCTCACCCGTGGTTCCTCGGGTGAGAGGAATCTCAATACTATAATGCCTTGCTCTTATACAACAGTAGTATTGCTCTGCATTCTTGTATTGTTTGTTCTCTGATAAATACTGAAACTGAATAACTTAACAAAAAATAAAAGCATAATTGCTTTACCTCAGTTTATTAAAAATGGTCATGTGTCGTAAGTTGGGTTACTTTTTGGTAACACACAGGAAATAGGCAAAAACTAGGAGTTTCCACTTTGAGCTTCTTAAACTTTAAAATCATTCATATTAGGATAGGACAAGTATATTCATAAAGGGTAAAAAGTAAGGAATCATCTTTAGTTAGTTTCAATATACAGGGTGTGTAGATAAATATTTGAAAAATGATTTTTTTTTTCAGATGCCATTTTTGTAAGTAAGAACATGCTTAATATTCTACATAGGTACATAGATCACAACTACCATCCAGTATCTTCCAGATAAACCTCTTTTTAGGTTTTCATTAATCATCTGATCGCTTTTTCAGGGTGATTAGACTTTTAAAAATAATGACCCAAGATTACCTCTTAAAAATACTTTTGCCCTAAATTCGTCATGCTACATGTCAACTTCCTAAAGGGTACCCCAGTGCCCGAGTCTTATGAAAATTCATGAAAGTATGTGGGAATAGTGACAATTTTTGCAACCACTTACACATATCTTGATCATAGAGGTTTTTTGACCCCAAATGACCCACGATCACCTTCAACTCCATATATTTTTATGTCACATATGTAACTTTACCTTGGTATTCTTGTGTCCGAATCTTGTGAAAATCTATGCAAGTATGTGGGGATTGCGCCCAATTATGTGAATCACTGGCTCCGCATCCTGAATTTTTCAGATTCGTGCCCTAGATGTCGACATTCAATAGTCAAAATCAATTTCCTGGCAAAAAACACCTTTGAGCAAGTTGAGCACCTTGATAGTTCCAATTATCCCGCCAATTAGTGATATACATTTCATGTTGAGTATGCCAAGGATGTACCGAGCTGGGATGTTGGATTAAACTAAGTGAGCATGATTGCAAATAAAGTGATAATTTAGAAAGGTCGCTGATTGCAAAAATAACAACATAAATTTACAAAGCATAATGAAAAATTTAAAAAAATTTAAATATAATGTTTGCATTTGAAGTGTTAACGATATCTTTAATGTTTTTTTAAGGATAGATATTTTTTTTCTCATCTTTAAAATAAAGTTAAGCACATTTTTGTTATTTTACATATCAAATAAGTGACCTTAAAAAGTGATTGCACTACATTAGGTAACAAAGACACCACCATCAATGTTGCTTTCAATTTGACTAAATAAGATTAAGTATTTGTTTTGTTCTTAAATATTGATAAAAAGTACACTAAAATGTTTTATTTACTGTTATATGATTGAATCATAAAGAAGCGCATACTTTTTATTGTTCTGTGATCAGTGCCGAATTTAACTTAATAAATTAACCAAAAAAGGCATAATTGGCTAATCTCTAAATAATACCTGTATGAAAATTACTATTATACCTAAAGCGGAAAGCCAGATGATACATTTTCATAGCATCATAATATCTCTACATCTATTTTGCACCGACATTTTACTAAAAATCGGATTAAGCATCCAATTCCCATCATTTCACATAAAACCTCCCGCGCCTTTGGTTAAGGTTTTCAGCTACATGTCCCAGATGTGGACATTTAATAGTCAAAATCAATTTTATCGCCAAAACTCCCTTGAGCAAGTTGATAGTTTCAATTCATGACATGAATTTCTAGTCGAGAATGCTTAGCATGTTTATAGCTGGAAGGTTTGAATAAATAAGGTGAACATGATTGAAAATAATTTAAAGACTTTTAAAATCACTTTAGTATATCACTAACATACTTGTCTCGGATTGAAAAGACAGTTGAAACGTTTTCATCAAAACATAACGTTAGTACTTTAAGTGAGTATTCTAAATACCTTTGGAATAGGCATGTTTTCCTCCTCATTTATTATGAAGTTAATTTTCTTATGCTTATTAAAGTTTATACTGTATATGAAAAAGACCTTGAAAAATGATCTTACTCGTTGTATTAATGTAGAGATACCATAAAGTAAAGAGAACCGAAAATTCGAATTCTCCACAGGTGATTCCTCAGGTGTAGAAATATGTATAAAAAGATGATACCTAACGCCGATGAAAAGTTTCATCATATTTCTAGGTCTACTCTACATAAACAATTACCTAATCACTGGATTCAACATAAAATACCCATTATCTCACGTAAAATTCACGCACATGCGGGTTAGGGTTTTTCAGGTGCATGTCCCAGACGTTGACATTTAATAGTCAAAATTGATTTGTAGAAAAAAAAACTCCCTTAAGCAAGTTAAGCACGGTGAGTTCCGATTATTGATATGAATTTCTTGCTGGGAATGCTTTGTATGTTTGTAGCTGAAAGGTCGGATCAAACTAAGTGAGCATGATTGCAAATGAAGTGAACATTTTTAAAATCACATTAATCTCAGTGAAAGAAATTTGAATTGTTTGCAGTAATAATAGAGTTGTAGATAGGTATAGTTTCTCATTATATTATATATATGAAGTAATCTCCTTGTCAGTGTTTACGTTATGTATATCAAAAACAACTTTAAAAGGGTCGACTTACCTTGTCCAATATCGGATAATCTAACTAGGGTATTCTACGGCCCTGATTGTCCCAGCCTCGTTTTGGCAAATTAGAACGTCAAAATACACATAAACTGTGGCGTAACTAGACTTTTTGAAATGAGAAGGCGAGACGGGGCAGACATTTGTTTTGTTTGTCCAGGGGGGGGGGGGGGGGGAAAACAAAGTAAAAATAGGAATTCTTCATAGACCCATGTACAAAGTCAACGGGCAAAACGAATGAAGTTAAAAACTCCGGCCACGCGTCCGTACCCAACCGAAATCTGAGTATCCCGGTTGCTGTTATAGATTGTAACTTAACAAATATATATAAAGCTCCGCTGACTTGATACCGCACTCTAAAAAGTACCGAAAATAATAACCCAACAATATAATGCACATTATCTGTTATCCCTTCATATTTATTACGAAATATGAAAATAAAGATTATACTGAAAACCGGTGTAATGAAATACAGCGTCCGCGTGACGGAGCGTCCTAGGTACTATTCAATTGTGTAGAACGTACACTCTTAGAAAGCCAGGACCAAATATGAGCTTATCCTGATTCTGGATCAAAATATGATCTGTCCTTTTCGGATCAAATTGATCCTTTTCGATCAATCTGATCCTTTTTGGGATCATGTCGATCCTGGGTTTACACCCGGAAGTCAATCTTAACCGAAACTTTAACCCAAACACAGTTTTGCCTATAAAACTAATAAGCCGTGACATTAGCTCCAATTCATAGCGGGTGATTTGAATTGTTGTTTGGGATGGCTGGTACTGCGCATCCATTTCAAGCCTATTTGGGTGCATCGTTGTGCTTTATCAGTGCATTGTGGGAGTAAATTTCGGTAAAGATTGATTTCCAGTTGGGAAACCCAGGATCGACGTATTAGACCCGGACTCCTAGCCACTCAGTATCATTACACCGGCAAGCCAATAGACAGTCTCTTATTTTATTCTTATAACAGTTCTACATCTACATCAAAATATATTCAATCCTTGGGTTACAACATTAACTAACCATCACGCACGTAAACCTAATGCACCTTTGAGGTTTTTTTCGACAAAAAAACTCCAGACACGTGTCACAGATGTTGACATTTATGTAGTAGCCTCCCTTGAGCAAGTTAAGCACCGTGGTAGTTCCAATTCTTGATATGAAGTGAGAATGCTTGACATGTTCATAGCTGAAAGGTTGGATTAAATAAGGTGAACATGACTGCTTTTAAAAAAGAAATAGAGACTATTAAATCACCTTATTAACTTGCTATTCTGCTGGTCTCCAATTACATAAACAATTTGTTAAATGCGTGAAGTTAACAAGGTTGATCTGATGAATGCGTTTCATTTTTTGTATTGGATGTTAAAGAACTTCTAAATGCATTTGGCGATAAGTATGTTTTGCTTTATCTCTCACTAATTTATCAATTTATTACAACATTTCAAGATATTAACATTGTAGATTTTTGTCCTCTTTGTACTCTACTACTATTTCATTGGAGTAATCAACAAAACTCAATGCTGACTATAGATCTGTACCTCAAATGTGAGTTCAAAATATTACTAACCGACAAACACGTTTTATTCAAGACGTTAAATGGACTTCACGTTTTCAAGAAGACCACTTTTGTTGAACAAACATACAACAGTTGTTATTTCTACCTAATTTAGATTCGTTTAAGAAAACCTCACCGCAGCTTTAAATGCTTGCTGTAACTCTATCAGGGACATTTTTGGAGGGAGTGACAGATCGATGGCACTTTTTAAAATCTGTTGTACATTTAATTCAACTAAACTTGATTGTAACCTGATTATTTGATATGAAATGATATGCATTAAAAAACGTAAAAAGTCCTGCCTAACTTATAAGCCTTTTCAATTAGGCATAAGGATGCTATTTAAAATTGAAAGGTAGATTTTCTTTGAACAATATTACGTGGATCGTTTTGTTAAGTTTTAGTTAACCGTCACTCTGGACTCGAGTGATTATTGCCTCATTTAAGCTACTTTCCTTTTTAACAATATTTGGCATACACCAAGAATTGAGTTTCAAGATTATATAAGTAATGGCTCACCCCGAAAGGGGGAACTTTGCAGATGATATCAAATTTGATTTTATCATTTCATCTGTTGCAATATTTTCTAAGCTTTAAAATGACACCTTACTTGTTGAAATTGATCAAGGCGATCACATTTTACAACAGATATTCTGCTGGATATTCGTATTATTTTCTTTATTTTTTGCTGCCTATTTTCACCCGTTTCTTGAAAAGTGTTATATCGCAAAGTCCCCCAAAGGTTTATATATAATAACTTACACCTTTTTGGGGTGAGTTATTATATATATAAACCTTTGCTAGCGATTTAACTTCCATAATCAAGTTCAAAATGGCTTGTTTTACGTTGACACCTGTTTCGCCGAAAGCTCATAATTTTATAATGTTCGGACATTTAATTTTGTTGAAGTTGTGAAAAAATGTAGGCTTGACACTTTTAACGGAATTTAAAAGAATAACATAGATATGTTGTGTTGGTTTTGAGTGATACTTTGATAAACTCGGACTAGTTTGCCGTATGATTAATATTTTACTTAACGATCTCTCGTGTGTCCAGATGGTCGAGTGGAAGTTCCCGTACTTCGTAGTTTGTTTTACTAATCCACGCCAGTAGCCATGGTTCGAGCGCCACAAATGCAATGAAAACTATTTCTCATATAATGATTCGCGATCATCAGTCGAATCGATGGACATGTACCCTTTAAACTGAACAATATCAATATTTGTATGTTTTGTAGAAATGTGTACAAGTTGAAAAATTAATTTTACCTTGTACAATACTTTTCTAATATCTGAAAGCAAATATCATTAACCTGGATTTCGCTCTCTTAAATCACCAATTAACAGCTTTAATTTCTCCCCTTTTATCAGTAAAACCTTGAATACACAAACTGTACGGAAAAGCAAATTGTAGCTAGATCCTACAAATAATGCAAATCAATATATTATAATTTTCAAAGCCAACTACTTTGAAAGTTATTATCGTGTCGGTTAAATATTTATATTAAACCGTAATGAATTCTTCTGATAAAGACATTTAACCGACAAAAGATATACCCTAAAAGTAGGTGGCATCTAATAAATATTAATTCGCATGTTTTTGTAAGCTCTTCTTATTTATTTATATTCTATTACGAAGTGACTTAGATGTAAATTAAGTAATTGAAAATAATTCTTGCAGTACTTATGGTCTATTTAATTTAGAAAACATAAGAAACGCAAAATTGGCTTATCCAAGGCATGCATTATTTCATATTTAATGGTCATTTTGATGAAAAAAATATTACAACACAAATGTAGGGGGAGGTGCAAACTCATCTATTTTTCTGATAAAAGAAAGTCGTTATGAATGTGTAAAATTACTATCTTTTTATAATCTTGATGAAATCTGGTATTTAGACAAATTATTACAACTTTTTTTGAATTGTGACATACACGTATTTTGTTCTTTAATACACAATTTCACATCCACCTTGATTTTGGACATCATGATTCATTATTTCTTAGCCAATTATGATTGATTTGATATGATGAAAAGGGGAGCAGCCGAACCTTTGGTAGCACAAGTTCATAAGAGTTCGGTTCGGAAATGAAAAGAGATGTGCAACACGTCGGATAGACGAGGGTTAACTAGTATTACATAAAACGATGGCAAAATGTTAAAAGATTTACGGTGTCCCAACTCATAAAAAGATTACATGAACTACACATTACAAAATGTGTGGGGGCCATACATAGTCATGAATAACAACTATATTTGTAACTAAAATTTAAACATTTAAATAGTTAACATTTATACCAAAATATTTATGGGGGCTGATGGGCACATGCTCCTCAATTTGGTGAGTCAGTCGGGGGAAAAGGCTCATTCAGGGGGCTTGAAAACAAAAAAAAAGATAGAAAAGGGAGGAGAAAAAGAAATCAAAAGAAAAGATAAGAAAAACGTTTTAAATGTTTTAAAAATCTTTGAAAAACTTGCAATGCGCTTGCAAGACCTTTTTCTTTTTGCTTGTAACTTTTCAAAAGATACGTCAAAAAAACTTGTGTGTACTTTTTATTTTGAGTAGTTTGTCATTCGGGGGAAACTGGTTGTGCCACACCACGCAAAAAATCCTGGTCACGTCACTGAATATTACCATCACAAAACGCATACGACGAAATATCCCTTGGTTGGTTTGAATTTAAAAAAAAAAGTATGTTTAAAAAAACATAAATATTCGCAAACAAGTGATTGCCAAACCAGTAATATTTTTTTTTCAAATTACATGACCAAGGGATTACTAATTTGGGAATTGGGAAAAATTAATTCCGTCAATATTCAGCAGCCTGGGAGTAAATCTTCAAGTCACTAGTAACGGTTTACTGCTTGACTAATGTTAAATCATGATGGATAAGTGCAGATGATATTGTCAATATATAGATAATATTAATCATAACACTTGAGAAGAAAATCACGTACACTAAACCCCTGGGGAGTAATTCATAAAACTCCTGTACACTTAAATGTCATTTGTTTTACTCTTATGCGTAAATGCAGCACTTAAAGTGAAATTTATGATTCTCATAATTTTGAAGCTGTAATAATACTTCTTTATTACAGCACATTATGTCGTTGTTGTTTTTAAACTGTAATTTTAAGCGCGAAAATACTACCTACAGTCTGTAAAAATTATTTCAAAGTACCGTAAACCGGGGTAACTTTGAACACTTTTTTCGGCTTTTACCAAATTTATTATTTTTAACATAGAAAAGTTTCTGATATTTTGCTTTCAAAATACCTCCTGGAGCATGGGCTTTCCCATGCAACATTTTTGTAGAACTAGCTGTTATGTTAAATACAATTAAAAAAAAAAAATTTAAGTACCGTTTGAACAGTGCACATATTTCCTGGAACAAAGTGAGATAAATACATTCCTAGAACTAGAAAATATCATTATCCCTCAGAAATATAATTGTTTTGATTTTAAAAATACAAAAATGGGTGATAATGCAAACACAGTATCCCAGACTTATGTCTGTCAAATCTGTAAGCACCAACCAAAGGCATGGTTACCCAGCTAAATGCATGTGTTGATATAGGAGATATAGGCGTTCAAAGTAACCCCGGGATCGTTTTTTCTCAATACAAAGAATAAGAAAGAAATTTGAAAAAATATTTCATTAATTATTGTAAACCATTATATTCCTGATCCAACCATATTAATTTTAATTTGATTGGATCAGTGTTACCATGGTAACTATTACGATTTTTCCCACCTATGAAAATTGTTATAAATTTGGCCAGGCGGGGGCGGCCGCGATCCTAGCGATTTAGAAGAAGCTACTAAATTTATTGACTAGGGATTTCGAAAACGCAAATTTGGGGAACATTTTACGTGTCTTTCTATCGGCGCATTGATATTGAAAAAATTTCAAAACTCATATTTTTACCTTTATTCAAATAATAACAAAAGTGCTCCTATATTGATACAATTTATTGTATTATTCCAAAACCGCTGGGGTTCATGCGTGAACCCCATTAGTAGCAAAGAAATTTGAAGTTTATTTGATGCACTACTTTAGCATAATGAAAATCATACGGGCGACACTGCGGAGGTATCTTGATCAATTATGGACGGTAGAGAGGCATGGCCATCGCCGTCTGAAATTTGGCAACATATTTCTAAGGCTATAACAAACAACTGGCAACACCTACTGAAGTGTCTCTAAGATGTAACATTGCCTATAGTATCACCTTTTCAATCATCAATTAAAAACATTTTATCGTCAAGGATAAGTGAGATAATGGCTGATTAATTTGAACAACTCAAAGTGTTCAAAGTCACCCCGGCGTTCAATGTCACCCCGGTTTACGGTATTAACTGGCATTAGTAAGTAATATTTGAAGTTTATTTTCTGTACTGAATACCAAACCATAATACCTCCTGGTATTCATATTGCATGTGAAACACATTTTCTTGAATGACCATGTCAGTTAAGCTTAACTTAAAAAGTTGCCCTTAAATTACAAGCATTAAGGGATTCCCTTAGATATTTGTTCAATTTAAGTATATAACTATAAGGAATTGCCTTAAAATCCAGCAGTTCTTACGGGAATCCCGTAAGAAAGTATGTTTATGAGCACGGCCTCTCGTTGTCAATTTTACTATTCATCATGTATATCTGTTTTTTTCTTTTCTTTTTTCTTTTTTTTGCT
>JXSR01S017152.1:30216-45217 GCA_000969725.1 Ophiothrix spiculata
ATCTCTAGGAGACTGGGACTTTACAGGCCTTTAAAGCTTATTATCCAGTTCTCCTCCACATGTTTTATCTGTATATTGTATCAAAATTATTTTGTTTTACTGTACATGTATACTTAACATTGTGGAAATAAAGTTATGCTTATGCTTATGCTTATGCTTATGTTGCCTGTGTGAGGAAAAACAGGCTTTTAAATCTCCCCCAAATGGTTTAAACGAGAAAAACATATATTCCAACATTAAAGCTGATGGGTTTGACATACTGCCATGAATTTGACAACATGTTTGTGATTCATTTTTTCCAGGAGTTTTGCCTCCTTTATGAGCTGCGCATTATCATCATCTCCAACTTCTTATCGTATTTCCTTAACAACAACCTCATGATTTTTGTACAATGCTGTATACACATTTGAAAATCCTCCTCTGCCAATTTCTTTCTTGTTTTGAATACTTCCAGGGTCAAAGGATGGTAGAGCAACAGCCAATCGTGCTGGATTCTTTAGTGGCAATGGTGGTAGATTGAAGATATACAGGGTCCAACACTAAACCATTGCCAAAAGAACAAAAAAACAAACCAGCCACTGCTTCATGAATATAAATCTTAGAATAAGCTTACTTCAGTTGCGACAGATGTGTCTGATCCGCCCGCAGCTGAAACCTTGTGACCAGATTGTGCCACTTCCATATCACGATCACTGCCGCTGATATCTTCACTACTGCTGTGATCATACTGATAATCCTGGTCCAGTACTCGTTTTGACGGTCGGCGTGAACATTTATCGGCCGTAATAATCAGTTTTTCAGACGAATTTTGTTCTGTTCTGTCACATTCTTTACGTTCTTTCTTTGATGGGAAAGTGTCTTTTAACAAATGGTAGGTGATTTTTGGCTTGACTTCAAGTGTTAATGTCCAATCACCTGTATTACTTTTTCAATAAATGTTAGTAACTGTCCACATAACTTCTTGTTTCAAGGTCTGAATTCGATGTTCTGTATGATGCCATTGGTTTGGGTAATGTTGGCCCGTAAGGGAAGGAAATCTGGAGGGGTTGTTGGGTCATATCCATGCTGGTTCAAGAGGGCAACGGCTGTTTGTAACATTTTTCCTGCCTCATTTATGAAGGTGATGGTGTTGCTGAAAAGACAAAAGATTCATATATTGTGTTAATTATTGGCTGAGATGTAAACATGAAAACAATGAATGGTTAAGTTTAAGGGGATTGGATAAATACTTAAGCATCCTCAAACTTTTCCCTAGCCTTTGTGATTTTGCATCACTTAAAGGCGTGTAATTCTGATCACTTAATTGTACTCTCAAAATCAAAGTGGGTGATTTTGAATCCACATGAAAGCGCATATTTTTCTCATAACTGCTATAAATTGTCGTGCTCTTGTTATGTTTCGTCAACGAGATATGGTCAAAATTTCTTAATTATTTTGAAAACAAAAATAAATATCCTCTATGTTAATATGGGTCACTCTCACACACATTTTTGACTGCAGCATTAATTTTGGTTAAGTTATACGAATGAAACTGACTAAATTAAGTGGAAGAAGTACTTAAGTCACATAATATACGTTTTGAGATATAAGCATTTAATATTTAAAGTTCTGACTTTTCTATAACTTTAAAGTGCAAAAGGGTATTGAATACATACCACGTGTATCAAAAAAAATTGTGCACGGATTAAAAAACTAATTTTGACCTTGATAAAAGCACCAAATCATAATTTTCTTGTTATTGTAGTAAAGCAGATTAAATAAGCTTTCAAGTGCAGAAAAAAATATAGAAATCGGATGAAAAATAAAAAAGATATGACCAATTTTGTGAGTACTTTTAGCTTTTATCATAATGCCATAACCCGTAATTGTGATATGTAATATCATGCTTAACTGTGTAAATCCAATTGGAATGGAAGAAAAAGAGACGTTCTTACCAAATTTGTCATATCTTTTTTATTTTTCATCCGATTTCCATCATTTTTTCTGCATTTGAAAGCTTATTAAATTTGCTTTACTACAATAACAAGAAAATTATGATTTGGTGCTTTTATCAAGGTCAAAATCAGTTTTGATCCATGCACAATTTTTTTTGATACACGTGGTATTAGGATATGTTATTGTATGTTGGAGTATATCATTTATAGTGATTTAGAAGCCTGTATCGATTATTGATTTTATGTAATCAATAATCGCTGCTTCCTCTAAAATTGTGATCGCCTATCAAATAATCTTAATTATCTCAAACTAAGTGCTCCAAACATTATGAAAGTATATATATTTGGAATGTATATACAAGTCACTACAAACATTTTAACATGTCATTCGGGTAAATCGGAGCTTGTTGAAAATTTGACCTCTGATCGATTTTTGGCCTATATCTCTTTAACCAAGTTATCAAACTATGTAAAAGTATATATTTGTAACCTACAGGACATGACAATTAATTTGATATGTAACTCGACATACTTTGAGCATTTTTAAAATTTCACCCAAAATTCACACAAGCTTGACGACCGCTTACGATGGATTATATCGTCCAAAAAATTGTCAAAATATTTTCCGCCTTACAGTAAACTCTAAACCACCAATAACTCAATTTTGTCAAAATGTGACTTCAGTACTTCTTCCACTACAGTCTTCTCTTTTACTGTACATTTGCTTTTTGTGGGTGATGACCATTCAAATATGAAGAAAAATTTTTCATAAGATCGGAATACCAACCTTTAAGTGGCAACAATGAGATTCTGCAGTTATCATTGCCAAATATAATTTTTCCACATGCGAATGAGGACATTTATCTATTGTTCTAATAATATAAGTAGTCGTTTCATTTGAAAATAGGTTTATCAGACGATATAACACAAACTTGCGCGATTCTGCAATTTGAGAGCAATGGTTAATGGGAATTTGTAAAGTTGTTTAAGGGGTTTTAAAGGTCAATTTTCAAATTTATTTGATTTCTGACAAAATATTGTCATTCCGCAGCAATCACAAGTTGTCATTGGGACCCATATTGTAAGGGTCAAAGGCCAAATTTTCAAATTAACTCAACCTTATCAGGTCAAGGCTACTTTTGTGCTACACCCTCCACTTGCAGAGATACGAACATCAAGTTTTGCAAATTCAGACTCGCATCCTAAGTTTGTTAGTGAAACATACTGCAGTTTAGCTTCATCGATATCAACAGACCCTCCTTCACTAGCTTTGAAATATTTCATTTCTGCCAACCGTCTTTCAAAGGTTTCTATCACCTCGTCAAGCAATGAACCCATAAAGTCTGCTCTCTCCATCATCGGGACGCACCATTTGATACACTAATCATTTTGATACACTTTATACATTATTAGTAGTTCTTAGGTCCCCAGTCGATGAAGATTACTTTGCTTCAACAATTACAAGGCTTGTTCTTATTTCAATAATGATAATGTGAAGAAAAGCCTTCACTTCAACAGCCTGATTACATGATTATTTACCTTGACAATTCAAGGCATTCGTTAGAAGTGAAAATTGACAAAAAATGAGTCTTTGACAAAGATGATTCTTGTCTTGTGTGAACAAAGTGAAAATAATATGAAGTGGAGATAATTGGTCACATCATGAAATGTAACAGTTTTATTTCCTATATACAAACCATTTTATTTTTGAACTCCTTTCCATTGTCTGTGAGCATGATTTTTGCTGGTCCATGCTGGTAGAATAGTTTTGTCAGACAGATTGCTATGGTGTCAGCCTGTTTGTTTTCAATAGCAAAGGCCTGACACCACTTTGTGTAATAATCTGTTGCAGTTAGGATGTAGCTTGCTCTTTTTCTTCTGGTTGACCTACTTGGTAATACATAATACATAATTTATTTATTTCCACATACATGTAAATACAGTGTGTACACAATTGCATATTTACTAAGTATAAACATTGTGGAGGAGAACAAGA
This sequence comes from Ophiothrix spiculata, assembly GCA_000969725.1. Taxonomy (NCBI): domain Eukaryota; kingdom Metazoa; phylum Echinodermata; class Ophiuroidea; order Amphilepidida; family Ophiotrichidae; genus Ophiothrix; species Ophiothrix spiculata. Next base: position 34,147 of record JXSR01S017152.1, read on the forward strand.
AAATAAGCCAAAGGCCTGTCAAGTCCTTGTCTCCAGTTTAGACAAATATAATTTAAATGAATGATAAAGAAAAAAGTTATCCTTCCTCCCAGACCACAATTCGATAGCCAAAGAGTAGAATGGGCGGAAGGTTTGAAAGAGAAAATAAGAACTAAAAGTTAATCTCAAAAGCCTGATGCAAGTAGATCCAACTCTTACAAAGACAGAATTTATCATGATGCTCAATATAAAAGCGGATATGGAACAATTTCATGAGGATTGTATAATGCACTTACAGAGGAATGTTTATTTACATAAAAGAAAGTCATGATCAATGAATATTTAGAATATAATGCACCTTTCTCTCAAATTCCAATTCTATGGCCAAAGAGAAAAGTGAGAGGAAGGCATAGAACATAATAAATATTCATGAATAAAAGAATAAAATGTACCTTCCTCTCAAATTCCAATTCGATGGTGAAAGAGAAAAGTGAGAGGAAGGCATGGAACATAATAAATATCCAGGAACCAAAACAAGAATTTCAGTGGAATAAAATATAAAAGGAATACTTGAAGCAAATAGTGTAAGGTTCTAGATTCTGTACAAAAATGCTTAGTATTACAAATAATTTTAGACAATCACTCATTATCTTTATAGTGAGAAATAAGAGCATCCTTATAGGATTGTTTGAATGACTTTACATTTTTGCTGACTTTAATGTAGTTAGGAATATCATTCCAGACTTTAACACCTTGGTAGGAGATGGATTTGCGTCCCAATTCAGTTCTAATTTTAGGATACTTTAAGTGTGAAGCATATCTAGTATTATAATTATGATTATCAGAATTAGCATTAAACATATTGTTAAAGGCTGGTGGTAGTGAATCTTGACAATAATTTTACATAAATGTGCCAGTGTTTAGATTACATAGGTCCGAAACTTTAAGTTGATTATATTTAATGAAGAGTGGATTAGAGTGACTTCTAAAATTACTGTTACTGACTGCCCTTAATGCTCGTTTTTGCATTATGTACAGCTTCTTTTTATCTACATCAGCTGCTGAGCTCCAAGCTGTTATACCATAGTTAAAGTGAGACAAAATTAGAGTGTAGTAAAGACTCAAAAGGGCAGATTCAGGAAGGAATTTATTTACCTTACCTAGTATACCAACACTACTGCAACATTTTCTACGCAGATTATCAATATGACTCTTCCAACTGAGATTTTGATCAACTGTTACACCCAAAAATTTAAATTCATTCACACGGTTTATTTCAACATTATCTAAAGAAATTTTAAATTCATCATTAATTCTATTAGTCTTATTTATGGAGCCAAATAGCATGTAGTTAGTTTTCTTATGGTTAAGAGAGAGTTTATTTGATCTAAACCAGTTACTCAAATTAATGATACCCCTGTTCATTTCATCATTTAGTGTTTTGATATCTTTGTGGGATGAGAGAACACTAGTGTCGTCTGCATATAGAATACATGAAAGATTGGGAACAAAATTTGGTATATCATTAATGTAGCTAATGAACCCTAGAGGTCCTAAGATAGAACCTTGTGGCATACCAGTTTCAATAGGTTTAATTTTAGAATTATGATTATTGTATTCAACAAACTTGTTACGATTAGAATGGTAAACCACTCCAAAACAATACCCCTGAACCCCTAATTTGTCATTTTACTCAGCAAAATATCATGATTCAGAGTATCAAATGCCTTGGAGAGATCCATGAAGACACCAGCAGTAATTTCATTATTATTATCAGCATTAACAATCTTGTCAATTAGTTTTATTATTGCCATGTTTGTAGAATGTTTTGGCCTGAAACCGAATTGATTATCAAATAAGATATTATGTTTAGTTAGGAAAGAAATACATCTATTAAATACTAACCTTTCAAAGATTTTTGAAATAGGCTTGTAATTATTGAAAATGCTTTTGTTCTCTTTCTTATGAACTGGAACAACTCTTGCAATTTTAAGCTGATCAGGAACAACACCAGTTTTTAAAGATGCATTAAATATTAGTGTTAGAGGTTTACTTAATTCTTTAGCAAGCATTTTAGTATCTAGTATCTGTGACACCTGATTAGGGCCAATATTGACGAAGAAATTATTAAAGTGATCAGGAATTTCTTCAGGATTATTGACAGTATGCCCAGATCGTCTCTCTTCTGCTTCACTTGTGGCAGCTTTTGCTGGAAGAATATCTGTATGCCTGCACAGTTCCTATTCTCTCGGTCACCATCATTCCCTCTTCCATCTAACCCCAGAAGGTCCATAACGGGGAAAATAAAATCATCTCCAAGCTAGCATAGATCTTAGCACAACAAACAAAGAAACCAATCATTTTGTATGTATGTTGAAACCGCTAAAACAAGCTTGTTTGCATTGCTATCAACAACAAAGTCAAAGAAGTTTGTAACTGACTGTCGACGTGACAAGACTTTAATAACAATGGTAATATTTTCCTCCAATACAGCAACTGAACCTTTCAGGTTATGAACATCATCAGTCACAGTGTTTAATGATTCCTTCCTCCAAGCGGGTTTCAAGATTATCAAATCCACGTTTAATGTTAGTATCAATTTTCATTATCAGCTCCATTAGTTTCGCCATATCAGCGCGGGTAGGTTCAAACTCACTGGTATCACTATGGCCGTGTCGCGTGGCATGTACACTAGCCAGTGTATCAGATATGGGCGTATCCATGGCGCACAGCGATATTCAAGCAGTCAATATACTACACACCATCTGTTAACAAACATTGCAATATTTCTGGGTTTGGCGAAGTTTGTCGAGCACTCACGGCAGCGCCCGATGAGTTTGTGGCCTTCCGATTGTTTCCTTGAGTAAAACGAACACTTTGTATGTGTACATACATCTTGATCACAGTTTACTAAACAGAAATTTTTTAAATGGCGACAATCGACCGAAATTTGAGTGATTTCTGACTCTTTGAAATATGTTATTTTGTAGAAATATTATTTTTTTTATGAAAAATGAAATCACGTTTTTGAACTAAAATATTATTTTTTTGCTAGTTTTGCGACATTATTCGCTAGTTTTCTAGTATGGATTATACTTCAACAAACACGTCTGGAGCTATGAAAAATGCCAACTTTGCCTCTTTTTGGCCAACTTTGCTCGATAATAACGGGACTTTTATCGTCTTTTTTCGGAATTTCAAGTAACTGAACAGCATTACAGTACACCCATAATGCAGTACAATTTAGTGTGGATTTTATCCGCTGAACATCCAATTAGTTCATTCATGCCCACTGAGCTGTTACTATGTATTGTGGTAAAGTCTTAAATCATCCTCTGGCTATTTGCCTAGAATGTGTTTGTGGTGTGGAGGTAATTACCAGATGATTACGATATAAACTTATTGTAATAAATCAGATCCGTGAAAACATTGTTCGTGGAGCGGGGTAGTCATATTTAAAATGGATGCTGGTGTAAGGCCCACGCTCTGACAGGCTGGGGCATTCGGTAAGAGCACATGCTCAAACAATGAGGGGTCATACTTGGGTGAGAGCATGATTTTTGGCATTCGGTGAGAGAAAAATACAAAAAATTGAGGTCCTATTGGTCTCAAAATGATGGGTCATTGGGTAAGAGCACGAATTTTGGAATGAGTGAAATTTGGCATTCGGTGAGAAAAAAAATAAAGATTTATGGGGTCTTTGGGTGAGAGCACATGCAAATATAAAAAATAAGGGGTCTACGGTGTCAGCGAAGCTTAAAAGGGGGTCTTATATATGCGTCACATCCAGAGTGGGGCTGCCCTCCCCCCGGGCGACTTGTACAGGGGCACGATGTCAAGGCAATAAAATTCGGAGTGCGCTCAAGCTGTTGATTGTGATTGTTGTTTGCTCCAGTAAGCATGAGAGTATTTTGGTACATCGCTAATAGGCAAATTTCGCTGTGTGGCGTGTTCCGGCAGAAAAAACTGAGTCAAATTTAGGTTGTTTTTGAAAATGTCTGGAGAAAGTTCACTTGAACTCAAAACTCTCTAGGTGTCTTAGTAGACATATAAAATGAAAGAGACAGTCAAATTAACTCCATAAAGCGTAAATATAAATCCCGGGTTGAGAAAGAGTTTAGACTTCGTCCCGGGGACTACGTCCATTTTGCTCGCCGTCTTGTGATCGATTGTGAATTCCGATTGCTTCGTCGACCCAAGCGCATTGGGGAGCTGTTAGGGGAATATTACAATCTAAATTCCGATGGGTCTGCGTCTTAACTCTTTCACTCCGGCAAGCCGCTCACAGCAGCTCACAAAAGCGTGTACGATTTGCCGGAATTTCTACTTTGACGCATTTTTTTCAAATAGCTCTAAAACAAAAACTACAAGTCGAAATGGTCGAAATTTCACCAGCAAGTAGTTGACACAAAGAGCTATCCAGGACCATCATTTTTATTAGCAAAGATTAACAACCCTGATGCACTAAAATTATCGTATACTATCATAAAGTTAGGTCTCTGTGAGCCGCTCAGAGCGGGTTTCCGGCGAAATAGGACAGATGGTGAAAATTTTATTCCGGAGTGGAAGAGTTAAGATTGCGATCTAGTTAAGGGGAAATGATTGTGATGATTTCCTAATAACAGCGTAATAATGTCAATCGCTATGGTACTTCGGTTAATAGCGCGCATATAAATGCCGGATATTATTATTATTATTATTAATGTTAAATGGTGCCAGAACCTTCCCACAACCACAAGGGTGATTAATCTGTTAGAAAGGTCTGCACAAATGTGGATGAAATTCCTGGTCTAGGACTTAATTTTTTTTTCAAAGACATGAAATTGGGCACAATTTTTTGTTTGACACTAGATAAAACTTATCATTTTCAGTAGACAGAGATGACATTACCTTGAGTGATCATAAAATATATGCGATGGAATAAAAGATGCAGGCTGCCAGTGTCCACTCCCGCTCGTCATCCTGCATGATGTGAGTAATGTTTATTGGTACCAGAACCTTCCCATGACCACAAGGATAATAATCTGTAAGTTTTAAAGCAATGTAAATATCCTCCTGACATAAACAGGCAGCAGGCAAAGGTCACAACAATTTTGTTTTAGTGCAATAGACAGATTTTCAGAGCTGTAGTCGTAATGAGATACCAGAATTTGTCTTCAACATTTGTTGAGTCATTCATTGAGCTGACATGTAAAATTATTACATGAATAATAAACTTGTCGATGGTGGTTGCGCCAAAGTCTTGCTTGGTCGAGATCATGTTGATGATTGAGAGAAGTGTGTGAACCGTTTAGATCTTCCTCCGTCAGTTTTTAAGTTTGAGTTATTGCTGAACTTGGTAAAATCCTCGAATGTCTGTTCTTTAACTCCTGTCTGAGTTTATCTGCCTTAACAATTGTATTGACATTTCTAAAGCAGTGATCACAACACTTTGCATCTGAAGCTGGGTCTATAAGTTGACCAATGATATTCTCAATATTTTTCTTCAAATCGTTTTTCCGCTTAGCATCTACTATATTGTTGGGCCATGGAGTTAGACTGTGATATGTCTTTACAGACAACGCAATTACATAGTGGGAGATAACACGTTCTCTGCGTATTTTCAAGTTATTTTAGATAAAAAATCGCATAGGTCATCTTGAAGGGGAAAATAAAAACACACAGAACATAGCTACTCTTGCCCAAGGAAGCTGATTTTTTTTTTACCTTATGAAAAATTCAAAAGAGAAACTATAAAGTATAATTACAATACTTTTTAAGCCCAATTATCCCTTTCAGTGCGTCCCTTACTTGTTTGTTTTCTTCTTTGGATTTCTGAATACAAATAAGATATATTTGGTTAAATTTTTCAATTTGAATTTGAAAAGTAAACCAAGTTAGGTCAATGATATTTTTCACAATATTTTCCGCTTAGCATCTACTATGTTGTTGGGCCGTGGAGTTAGACTGTGATATGTCTTTACAGACAACGGAATTACATTGTGGCAAATAACACATTCTCTGTGTATTTTCAAGTTATTTTTTAATAAAAAATCGCATAGGTCATAGCCTATTTTAAAGGGGGGAAAAAACAGGACATAGCTACTTTTGCCCAAGGAAGCTGATTTTTTATTCACTTAAACTCACTGAATACAAATAAGATATATCTGGTTAAATTTTCGAAAAATTCTTGATATTTTTCTTCAAATCGTTTTTCCGCCTAGCATCTACTATATTGTTGTTGAAATTTTGACGTTAGACTTTACTGACAACTGAATTACATTGTGGCAAATAAACACGTTAATTCTCTGCATATTTTCAAGTTATTTTAAATAAAAAATCGCATAGGTTATAGCCTATTTTGAAGAGAAAAAAACACAGGACATAGCTACTTTTGCCAAAGGAAGCTGATTGTTTTTTTGCCTAATGAAAAATTAAAAAGAGAAACTATAAAGTATACTTACATCATTACTTTTTAAGTCCAATTATGCCCTTCAGTGCGTCCCTTACTTGTTTGTTCTCTTCTTAAGCTCTCTGAGTACAAATAAGATATATTTGGTTCAATTTTCGAAAAATTCTTGATATCTTTCTTCAAATCGTTTTTCCGCTTAGCATCTACTATAATGTTTGGCTGTGGAGTTAGACTGTGATATGTCTTTACAGAATTACATTGTGGCAAATAACACGTTAATTCTCTGTGTATTTTCAAGTTATTTTAAATAAAAAATCGCATAGGTTATAGCCTATTTTGAAGAAAAAAAAACCCAAAGGACATAGCTACTTTTGCCCAAGGAAGCTGAATTTTTTTTTGCCTAATGAAAAATTAAAAAGAGAAACTATAAAGTATACTTACATCATTACTTTTTAAGCCCAATTTTCAGAGCATCTCTTACTTGTTTGTTCTCTTCTTTAGCTTTCTGAATACAAATAAGATATGTTTGCCTAATGAAAAATTAAATAGAGAAACTATAAAGTATACTTACATCATTACTTTTTAAGTCCAATTATGCCCTTCAGTGCGTCCCTTACTTGTTTGTTCTCTTCTTAAGCTCTCTGAATACAAATAAGATATATCTGGTTAAATTTTTGAAAAATTCTTGGTGTTTTTCTTCAAATCGTTTTTCCGCTTAGCATCTACTATAATGTTGGGCTGTGGAGTTAGACTGTGATATGTCTTTACAGACAACAGAATTACATTGTGGCAAATATCGCATTAATTCTCTGTGTATTTTCAAGTTATTTTGAATAAAAAATCGCATAGGTTATAGCCTATTTTGAAGAAAGAAAAAAACTCAGGACATAGCTACTATTGCCCAAGGAAGCTGATTTTTTTTTTGCCTAATGAAAAATTAAAAAGAGAAACTATAAAGTATACTTACATCATTACTTTTTAAGCCCAATTTTCAGAGCATCTCTTACTTGTTTGTTCTCTTCTTTAGCTTTCTGAATACAAATAAGATATGTTTGCCTAATGAAAAATTAAATAGAGAAACTATAAAGTATACTTACATCATTACTTTTTAAGTCCAATTATGCCCTTCAGTGCGTCCCTTACTTGTTTGTTCTCTTCTTAAGCTCTCTGAATACAAATAAGATATATCTGGTTAAATTTTCGAAAAATTCTTGATGTTTTTCTTCAAATCGTTTTTCCGCCTAGCATCTACTATAAGGCCTAAAAAAAATAATAGTTTGATTGGCGTAACATAAAAAAATAATTAGGGTAGGTAGGTCGGGTTTTTATTTTTTTTAATTTTAATTTTTTTTATTTTGGCTTTAAAAATAACAATAAATAACCACAGGACACAAAATATTAATGGAGCAATAACATTTTATGTTCCAAACTGTCATTTTTTATAACAATCTGGACTTTTAAACAGCCTGAAAGTGGAAAGTATGTTGTTGCCATGCTTAATTTACCATTTTTATCATGTACACATAAAAAATAAAAATAAAAAAGTCTAGGGTCGGCACCAAAAATAGGGTCGGTCGGGTTACGCCAATCAAACAATTAATTTTTTTAGGCCTAATGTTGGGCTGTGGAGTTAGACTGTGATATGTCTTTACAGACAACAGAATTACATTGTGGCAAATAACACATTAATTCTCTGTGTATTTTCAAGTTATTTTGAATAAAAAATCACATAGGTTAGGCCAAGTAAAAAAATATACTAGTTTCTCGTCCTCGCGCGCATGCGTTTTGACGGCCGCATCAATTTTTTTACAGACAACGGAATAACATTGTGGCAAATAACACGTTAATTCTCTGTGTATTTTCAAGTTATTTTAAATAAAAAATCGCATAGGTTAGGCCAAGTAAAAAAATATACTAGTTTCTCGTCCTCGCGCGCATGCGTTTTGACGGCCGCATCAATTTTTTTTTTTTTTTCCAAAATTTTCCTCTTTTTTTTTCAAAATTTTCCTTTTTTTTTCAAAATTTTCATTTTTTTTTTTTTCAAAATTTTCATTTTTTTTTTTCAAAATTTTCATTTTTTTTTTCAAAATCCGATTTGGAAGCAAGTTGAAATAAAAATTCTGGCACTCTTTTGAAACAATTTTTTCATTGATTTTTGAAGACCACTGAGTCTGAGCTATCAACAATTTTTAAAATTAAAATTTGGATACAACTAACAATTTTGCAATGAATCCTAGACCTATCATCAATAATTTTTTGAAAATGTGAATAGCTAAGCAAAAACATTATCTGCTATGTCGGAAAGTAATTCAAATTTTGGGAACGGTTGGCTGCCTTTTGGAAAAGACCGTCCGCCATCTTGGATCGGCCATTTTTGAAAAACAAAAAACAAACAAAAACTGCCCTCATCCTCCTTTTTTCAAAAAGTTAGGACGAGAAACTAGTTTTTTTTTTTACTTGGCCTTATAGCCTATTTTGAAGAAGAAAAAAACTCAGGACATAGCTACTTTTGCCCAAGGAAGCTGATTTTTTTTTTGCCTAATGAAAAATTAAAAAGAGAAACTATAAAGTATACTTACATCATTACTTTTAAGCCCAACTTTCAGAGCATCTCTTACTTGTTTGTTCTCTTCTTTAGCTTTCTAAATACAAATAAGATATATTTGCCTAATGAAAAATTAAAAAGAGGAACTATAAAGTATACTTACATCATTACTTTTTAAGTCCAATTATTCCGTTCAGTGCGTCCCTTACTTGTTTGTTCTCTTCTTAAGCTCGCTGAATACAAATAAGATATATTTAGTTCAATTTTCGAAAAATTCTTGATATCTTTCTTCAAATCGTTTTTCCGCCTAGCATCTACTATATTGTTGGGCCGTGATGTTAGACTATGATATGTCTTTACTGACAACTGAATTACATTGTGGCAAATAACACGTTAATTCTCTGTGTATTTTCAAGTTATTTTAAATAAAAAATCGCATAGGTTATAGCCTATTTTGAAGGGGAAAAAAAGGACATAGCTACTTTTGCCCAAGGAAGCTGATTGCTTTTTTGCCTAAAAAAATTAAAAAGAGGAACTATAAAGTATACTTGTAAACAAAGTTAGGTCAATGAATATTTTTCACAATATTTTCCGCTTATCATCTACTATGTTGTTGGGCTGTACATGTGGAGTTAGACTGTGATATGTCTTTACAGACAACGGAATAACATTGTGGCAAATAACACGTTAATTCTCTGTGTATTTTCAAGTTATTTTAAATAAAAAATCGCATAGGTTAATTATAGCCTATTTTGAAGAAGAAAAAAAACTCAGGACATAGCTACTTTTGCCCAAGGAAGCTGATTTTTTTTTTGCCTAATGAAAAATTAAAAAGAGAAACTATAAAATATACTTACATCATTACTTTTTAAGCCCAATTATGCCCTTCAGTGCGTCCCTTACTTGTTTGTTCTCTTCTTTAGCTTTCTGAATACAAATAAGATATATTTGCCTAATGAAAAATTAAAAAGAGAAACTATAAAGTATACTTACATCATTACTTTTTAAGTCCAATTATGCCCTTCAGTGCGTCCCTTACTTCTTTGTTCTCTTCTTAGCCTCTCTGAATGCAAATAAGATATATTTGCCTAATGAAAAATTAAAAAGAGGAACTATAAAGTATACTTACATCATTACCTTTTAAGTCCAATTATGCCCTTCAGTGCGTCCCTTAAATACTCTTCTTAAGCTCTCTGAATACAAATAAGATATATTTGGTTAAATTTTGGAAAAATTCTTGATATTTTTCTTCAAATCGTTTTTCCGCCTAGCATCTACTATATTGTTGGGCTGTAGAGTTAGACTGTGATATGTCTTTACAGACAACGGAATTACATTGTGGCAAACAACACATTTTCTGTGTATTTTGGTTTGGACAGCATTTTTCTCAACTTCTGAATACCATGCTGTCATCACTTTCTGCTGTTGGTCTCTGAACTTGTTTAAATGATGTAGTGGGCAGGGTGTAGAGTTAAACTTCATAATCTATGTGTGTTTGACAATTTGGGCACTCTATGGGGTCTAATAAGCTTGTAAAATTGTTTGTTGAATTGGAAGGGCTCGGCGCTGGCACGCCTCTGTCACTAAACCAACACAGCCGAGCCAGATAGAAGTGTTAGTTGGGGTCAACTAGTCAAGTTGTCAATTTGACCTTTTAAGCGACTTTTGAATAAGGTCAGACGATGGTAAACAATCAATATAATGATGATAATGAATAATAAATGAATACAAAATGATTTTTTTATATTAGGACATGTGCCAATTTGTAGTATTCACAAAGCAAAATAACAATTCTTGAATTTTTAACCCTATGAGGATGGAATTTATCTTGGTATGCAAATTTCATTTTTTGACCATTTTGTTGACACTTTCTTGGAATTGCCTGTATGTAATTTTATACCTACATGTGTGTTTAGTACTTACTTGTGTGATCTGTCCCTTTATGGTCAGTTTATCTTTCATTCCAACTATGGAACTCTTAATGTCCAAGGCAACTGCCATCACACTCATAGACATGTTACAACCAGATATTGAGAGAGAGAGATAACTGTCCAAAGCCACAGGCCCGTAGCCAGGATTTTTTCAAGGGGGTGCGGATTTTCAAAATATTGTTTTGGTCGACACTAAAATAATTTTCCAAGCATTTCCTGTAGTAT
>JXSR01S017153.1:22097-35781 GCA_000969725.1 Ophiothrix spiculata
TGATGAAATTAGAATTTCGACCTTGGATGTGATTTTTGACTATGCTCAGCTTCAATGGTCTATATCTCGTAATTTACTATGCCGGTATTAAGGTACCTTTCGATATGACGGGACACATATGTGTTTCGTAATGCAATGAATCTCCCAGTTATGTCACATTTTTCAATAATAACAGTTCTTGTAATGACAACCGTGGTTAGCTACTAAACCTTAGTAAAATGGTTGATATTTCAGATGAGATAAAGTACAACATACACAGTCGTCTAATCTATTTCTAAACTATATATCGTCAACTGCAGAGATTCTATGATTTGCACATTTAGCTTTTACAAAGTAATGATAACGAAACTCATTCATAAATGCTATGCTACTCCAAACTCAAGCTCAATTACTTCATAAAATCAAACAAAAACTCATTTATGATACATTTATGACCTCTTCGAATCAATAGTAATAACTAACTATAGAGCACAATACAAATGATTGTTCGTCAATGCTATAGTTAAAACAAGTTAGATATATCAAACACTTTCAATTAGTTCAACTGCATCGAATTGGATTCAAAACATATCTACATACAAATAAGAGAGACAAAATTATACTACAACAGTTCGAAATCTTCCCTTTCCTATGAATCTATTTTGATATCTATGGCAAGGAAAGCACTCTCAGGTCTTATATACATATAATTCAAACTCGCCAACAAACACATCCTCACGCTCTGATCTCCTTATTATAATCAATGAACATTGTTTTCTGGTAGATTCTAAGGTTGAAAAGGATCTTAATTTAGACATTTGTGTCTCAAGCCACTAATGCCCTGAGTATGTAGCGGTTAAGTTTAAACGTTACCATCAAACTACTCAAATCTATATTTATTAATTATAACAATATAAATCGTTACAATTATTTTGTCAGGGAAACTACTATGAATCACACGGAAAATTAAAGTAAACAAGAATGGAATGTCAACATAATTATTTTGAAATTGCGTTTGACTTGGAAGATTAAAACCCCCTTTGAAAGTACACAACGTAGAATTTGAAGTACCCCTTTCAAAGTACACAACGTAGAAATTGAAGCTCAAAATCATCAGCACACTTAAAGTAACGTATCAATCACATTATATTGCCGTATAAGGGAATAATTAGACATTATTCAAGGTAGCATCTTATATCTTCATCATTCATAACACTCTCAACTGGTATCACTCATTTATCATACTACGCTCAAATCTTCACATGCTTCATATTGAAATACATCCAGCAACATAACTCCTCATAGGTCTAAAATATACCATTTTTGTAGGATTTGAGTCTAAACAACTGGTAAACATCAGAACACCAACTCAATATATTTTTTGATGAAGTCTTGTTAGATTCAACCACTAGAAACAAGCAATGATGGCAGTTCTTTCATTTATATTAAGGGGCGGCTTCAAAACTCAACCGGCAGTTGGCGGTTCAACCGGAATAAACAATAGCCAACCGCCCAGAACCACCCAGAACCGGCAGACAACTGCCGGTTGAGTTTTGAAGCCGCCCCTTAATCATAGTGCTGTTTTGAGGCAAACCTTGGTTTCATAAATTTCAAACGTCCCATTTGAAAAGGCTTGAAAAAAAAAAGTTTGGATTACAATTTTTTTTTGTCCAATAGATTTTTTTTTCTTTCACAAAGAATGTGAGATCCATTTTTTTCATACTTTGGTTTCATGAATTTGAACGTCTCATTTGAAAAGGCTTGAAAAAAAAAGGTTGGATTACAAAATTTGTTTGTCCAATAGATTTTTTTTCTTTCACAAAGAATGTGAGATCCATTTTTTCATACTTTGGTTACATGAATTTGAACGTCCCATTTGAAAAGACTTGAAAAAAAAAGTTTGGATTACAAAATGTGTTTGTCCAATAGATTTTTATTTTTTTTCTTTCACAAAGAATGTGAGATCCATCTTTTTTCATACCCCATAAGACCATCCTAACATTTTAGTCCTCTTTAGAAAAAAATAAAGTACAACTCAATAAAGCATGCACAAAATATACTAATTTGATTTATGAAGAAGTAGATAAACTATATGATTTTCTCTACCAATGCTTATGCATGCATAGACACCATTATTGTATATTTTCGATGATTATGAAGAGGTTTTTTAAAATCAATTTTAAGAACCTGTAACACCATGGTAATATATAAATATTGATGACAAAGAACAGTGCATGATCAAAATTCATATGCAATGATATTCAGTAGTAATAAAAGTATTGAAGAATATACCTATACACATGTAATTTACCACATCAAACATGGCATATAGATATAGAAGTTCATTCAAAACACTCTGTAATAGTAGAAGTTCACATGGACAAAAATATTTGACAAATATCAAGAATAAAAACAAGATAAATATGATTAGACTGGGGTGCCAGGTGGGGCTTCCGGAAATATAATTGTCCCATTAACTGCCCCGGAGTTCAGTTGCCTTACATCGGCAAGAATACAATTTTTCTGTTTGTTACCACACGATGATTTGTCGGTGCACTCGACCCTGTTTATATGTTTACTTCTATTGTCTGTCACGTCATCTTGACGTAATAATTGTCCAATTGATGGTTCATCAGCGTGGCTTAAAGCACTTGTATTTGAAACTCCTTTCGTTGGACACCCTGATTCACAAAAAGGCTTCGGAGAATGATCTTCTTCAAAACTGACCTTCTTAGCAAAACCTGGCTTATGAAAAGGCCTTGAAGGTCGTTCATTGTTGTTACTGTTATTCTCATTGGCTTGACTATCGCCATTGACCATGAGTGATACTTGTTCATTATTTAAGCAATTTTTAATAGGTCCTTGCTTATTATTTTCATTCTGGTCAACATTATCACCAATAGTTTTTAATTTGTCATCGACACTGTCACTTGCGTCATAAAACACTTCTGAATGTGAATCATCCAGTGGCCCACCATTACTGGGCGTGTGGAATTGAACAATCTCAATTTCCGTATCAACCTCGTCATCATTACCCTCATTCAAAGGATGCTTTTCTCCTTGATCAGGGTCATGAGCTGCTTCATCCACTTCCATCACTGGAAATAGCATATTGTAAGAGGGTGGCGATGTCGGTGTCTGCGGACCTGTACTAGAGGGCGGATTTTTACTATTCAAAGGCTGTATTTCATCTAGCCTTACAAATGGTGGGGATCTAGATCCGTTGACATAGTTTAACTCTTGATGAGCCGGATCTCCTGGGAGTCTAAATGGCAACGTTGTTGCCTCCTCAGCTGCTGAATGTGAATGATAGGACCCTCTACGTGCATTATTGAAGATCTGTGCAAGGCTGCCGTTGCGAGAGTTTGAACCCCTTCTGGAGACCTGCTTCGTTGGCAATGTGTTTTCTTCACGCCACCTTTGAATCTTTCTTCCTATTACATTCCGTACCTGAAAATATAATGATATAAGTGTTACTTGTATGCTTCAAACTTTAAATTGGAACAATTTAGAACAACGAAGAGATGTCCAATGTATTACAACAAGATACAAAGGTAAGAACTAAAATAGCTAGAGAAATAGTCTCTGAGTGATTTCGAAATGCTACATCAAAGTTGGATTAAAAGAACCATCGAATGATTTCCGTACATCTAAATTTTACAACTAGATTCCATTATAATCTACCTAAGTGTACAGTAAAAAAACATATGTTTGTTAGTTAAAAGCCTTTTTGATTTGATTGTTTCATGAATAGCCTTATACCACTGCTTGTTTCAAGGTTGATAATCTCCCATCTGTACATATTACCGGCTCCAAGAGCTTTAAAATTGACATATAACACATTCCTTCTCCAAAGTAGTAAATCCAATTATAATAATCAGCTGGATGATGCTTCAATTGAACTCTAAACGACATCAAACGACACATTCCAATCTTTGCTTCTTCAATAGGCTAGCTTAAGTGGGTTAACACCAACAACTATTTTACGTCAGGATATAGACCATTCATATTATTGTCATACTTACGCCGTTGATGGGGTAAATCCATAAAATCGGACGGGGTATCGGAACTCAGAATGAGGCCAAGTAGTGTCATATCATACTTGGCCTCGTTTCCGTTTCTCCGTCTGATTCTGTTGATTTAACCCATTTATGGCGGGGGTATGTCGATTGCAGGAATCGTCTATTAGTTAAGCCACTGAGAAGCATTTATATATTGATTCCATAAGGTCTAAACCAAATCAAATAGTTTATAAAATACACCATTTAATAGAGCACTCACCTCTTGGTTCATATACACGTATATGATAGCCACAAAGAAGCCCTGCGTTGAATGAAGTAAGGCATTAAGGTACTGAAAGATCAGGTAGACAGCTGACTTTTTATCCGTCTCTGGCTTGAATATGAAGATGAGATACGTTACACCAAGTAGTGGCAGCAAAACGAACGTCCCTTTAACAGCTTTCCTAAGTACAGAAAAAGAGAATATTGAAAAACGAAATAAGTTGGACGGTTTGAACATTATATTGCCTTGACATATTTAAACGACTGATTTTATATGCACCAGTTATCCATAAATATATATTGTACAATCTTTAGCTAAGTATTTACAGGTTTTGTCCAGTAAGTTTAATGCTAATTTTGTCTTTCTGTGATTATTTATGAAAAGGCAGTGTAATACAGTAGATAAATAAATTGTAATGAATAAATTGTGACGCACCACATCGAAAGGTGCAAGTTTACGGTTAAACAAATTAAAAGATGCAAGCAAATTATACTTAAAAAAGTACCATTTAAAAGCCTAAGCAAGTGTTGTTCAGTAACACAAATAGCTGCATTTTACTAATCCTCATCTAACCATGGATGGTGGTTGCAATCCCCTTAGTTTGTTTTTCCTTGCTGCATAAACACGCAAAAGCAACCAACCTTAGTTAGGGGTACCACCTAATGTAGTGGTATGGGTACTTCGTCAAACTTGGGATGTATGGTGGGATTTTTTAAATAAATAAATAAATACTGGGGATTTATAGTGCGCTATGCCTCCCAGATTTGTAATTCCACTCGGCCTCTGCACACTTTACAGGTGTTCGCTGACCACTGTGGCCCAAGTAAGCTCCATTCCACACCAAGCATCATTTCAGGTTCTGCGACAACCTCTAGGGGCGCTGAACCTTGATCAGCCCACATACGTACCATCGCTGCCCGGATCAGCTCCCCGAGTCTCGTACGGGTTTCCACGAGACAATTAGCAGTTAGTTCCTTGTCCAAGGGAATTTCAAGCACACTCAACTTATTTGGCACCAGCGGGGTTCGAACTCGGGACCTTCCGCACCACAAGCGAGCGCCTAACCGACTGAGCTAACTTGATTGCAACCCAATTAAAATATGTATGCATGCTACGGGACTCATATTTACGGGACATGTTAGAATCATAATTTTCTTTCTTAATTAGCACAGAACCTGATAAAAATGTGTTATTTACAACTTTGTATAGGAAATTTTTGATTTGGTGGCAATTTTGCCAAAATCCCGATTGATCCGGAAGTATATACTTTATGACGTCATAATTACGTAACGCATTGGCCGATGATGATCTTGGTATCAAGTTCATATGAGATTCGGCTCCAACATTTTTGACGAGGTGGGGATGCACCCCCTCCACTTGGTTAGACGTGTTGCAAAAAGGCTTTGTTAGACGAAGATTAAAGGTCAGCAACTTGTACCATTCGATATGGTCACACTTTGTGTTTCTCTATACCCTTCATGATGAAAAATATAATTGGACAAAGAAATTTATTTCCTTTATATAATAAGAAGTTTTGAATGATATCAAATTCAATCAAATAGTTTATAAAATACACCATTTAATAGAGCACTCACCTCTTGGTTCATATACACGTATATGATAGCCACAAAGAAGCCCTGCGTTGAATGAAGTAAGGCATTAAGGTACTGAAAGATCAGGTAGACAGCTGACTTTTTATCCGTCTCTGGCTTGAATATGAAGATGAGATACGTTACACCAAGTAGTGGCAGCAATACGAATGTCCCTTTAACAGCTTTCCTAAGTACAGAAAAAGAGAATATTGATAAAAGAAATTAGTTCGACGCTCTGAATATCATATTCCCTTGACAAATTGAAGATAATGATGTGATATGCACCAGTTATCCATAATTTGCCAAATATTTACAAATTTTGTCAAGTAAGTTTAATGCCTATATTGTCATTTTGTGATTTTTAATGAACGGGTAGTGTAATATATAAATAAATTGTAATAAATGAATTGTGACGCGCCAAATCGAAAGGTGCAAGTTTACAGTTAAACAAATTAAAAAGATGCAAGCTAATTATACTTGAAAATTACAGAAAACCCACTATGAAAAAACAGAAATAAATGGTCAAATTAAGAAAATGTCTTATTTTGAAGCCTATGCAAATGTTGTTCAAGTAACACAAATAGCTGCATTTTGTTAATCTTCGTCTAACAACGGATCCCCTTAGGTTTTTTCCTTGCTTCATAAAAACGCAAAAGCAACCGACCTTAGTTAGGCATCTAAGTAATCACTTTTAAATATTTGAGTGGTAGGGTACCTCTTAAGGTAAAGGTAGGGTAGCCCGTCAAAGTTGGGGTGTATGGTGAGATTTTTTGCAACCCTTTTAACAATATATGCATGGTACGAGGCTCATTTTACGGGACATGTTAGAATCTTAATTTTCCTTCTTTTAAGATCAGCACAAAACCAGATAAAAATTTACCAAATTTTTGATTTGGTGGCCAATTTGCCAAAATCCCGATTGATCCGGAAGTATATACTTTATGACGTCATAATTACGTAACGATGATGATCTTGGTATCATTTAATAGGAGAGAAGCAAACCTATCTATTGGTAGCAATCAAGTTCATATGAGATTCGGTTCCAAATATTTTGAGGAGGTGGGGATGCCCCTCCCCTTGGTTAGACGTGTTGTAAAAAAGGCTTCGTTAGACGAGGATTACAGGTCAGCAACTTGTACCATTTGATATGGTGAGTCACACTTTTCGTGTTTCTCTATACCCTTCATGATGCAAAATATAATTCGACAAAGAAATCAATTTCCTTTATATAATAAGAAGTTTTGAATGATATCAAATTCGCACTGTCTGCTTAAAATAAGAACCTAAGAGTTACTTAAATGTCTGATAAAAATATTAAATGCATTTTCCAGAATATTTAGAAAAAGGAATATGAAAAGAAAGGGAAACAAAATGACGAAAAGAGTTTCGTTACGCTACTAAAGATTTTGCCTACATCATTTTAACTGATTATGAGAATAATGAGAAAGATAGTCTACATTTGATAGTGTATCATTTGTATTGAACATTCATGAGTAATAACTTGATTTTACGAAACATCTACAGTATATAATGAATATCTTTAATGTCTGAAGAAGTTTTGCGCAGCAGAGATAACTCATAAGGAATTTTATAAAAATGAAATAGGTAGAATACATATTATGAGTCTTTCTAAAATCTCATCTCAATTTTGTCAAAACTTTAGTTAGGCAACAACTTGAGTAGCATAAGGATTTACAATGTTATAATAATTACGATATTAAAGTATTTATAGATCAGATGAAGCATTCATTTGTATCGTGAAGAAAATGGAATTTAAAAATATTACGACCTGTAACACAAACTGCCTCGTGGACAACAAGTACATTAATTAAAAGTTCTAGTACTACCAATTTTCACCAATAGAACACTAATTACAGTATGTACATCCGTTACATTTTAAAAATTAGAGATGTTTCGTCGGAAGATAAGTACCACTACCTTTATATGTATGCAGCAGTAGATTAACAATAGGGAAACCTGTCGTACGTTTAGTTAAAATATGATTTTAATAACGTGACCTAAGTTCAACATCACATATCGTACAGAACCAGAAATTATCTTTTCAAAATCTATCCTACAAACCAAAATAACATACGTTTAATACACTTATTATACATAGATGTATTACTTCACCAGTTTCAGCTCTTATAGCAGAGCATAAATAGTACAGAGGATACAAGAATTATATATTTTAGAAACTATGGCAGGTCAAAGAGCTACTACGATTATGGTGCATTCAGAGTCCAGCGAATTCAGCACTGCAACATCTCTCGATCCACGCGAAGTGAATGCGTATCGAACATTGCGTTGATGAAATCACTGGACTCTTAACGCACTATTTCTGAACTGAGATGAAAGATGAGAGGAAAATCTACTTATGAAATGTATATCATCAAAATATTATTTTACAGCATTCAATGTTTTAGTTGATGAAGTGCTTCATTGGTCAATAGTCATGCACTTTCTTGCAGACAATTTTTTGTGTTGCTAAAATAATTTGCAAGATAGGGGCCATGGTTTAGCAGATTTCAATGTCATGAGCTAGGCAAATATAATAATAAAAATGCCGGGTAACATAATACTGAGCCATACTAATATTTCCTTTTGAGTTTAAGCCAATTCAATTATTTGTGAGACAGATGAATAAATCACTTTAAAATGAGTTCTACAATATTGTTCACACTTAAAACGTTTTAACGGTCATACGATGAATAAGACGATATAAAACTAAAAACATGAGACCCTAATATATGGAAATCTCTTGACCTAAAAATAAAAAATATCAGTAAGGCATTTTAAAAAACAACTTAAGTATCGGAGGTGGGGATGCACCCCCTCCACTTGGTTAGACGTGTTGCAAAAAGGCTTTGTTAGACGAAGATTAAAGATCAGCAACTTGTACCATTCGATATAGTCACACCTTGTGTTTCTCTATACCCTTCATGATGAAAAATATAATTGGACAAAGAAATTTATTTCCTTTATATAATAAGAAGTTTTGAATGATATCAAATTCGCACTGTCTGCTTAAAATAAGAACCTAAGAGTTACTTAAATGTCTGATAAAAAATGAGATTTGATTCCTGTTTTAGAACATAGTCTCCTATAACACTTGCCCAGTTTACTCTTGTAATACACGAAAGTTCAATTTCTTGAAAGATCTTAATCTGTTGAAATTGAGTTTTTTGAAACTATAATATCACATCAACTACATTTTGTTTCTTTTTATTATTTATTTATTTATTTGTTTATTTATTTATTTATTTAATTTGTTGTTGTTGTTGTTATTGTTTTTAATCATTTATGCTACATAAAGTAGAAAAAACTGAGAATTCAGACTGAAACACTAGACTTACTTTTTGTCTTTTGATGGCTATAGTGCCACTCCTCATTCAAGGAGTAAATCATAATAAATTCTATTTTTTTTCTAAATTGTTAATAGATTTCCTTCTACTTTTTCTTAATTTACATTAGAAAAAGCTTCTCATTTATTATTATTTTTATTTTCGTTTCTGTGTACCACTTCAATATAATTTAACATGTGCTCCTTCTTATTTACAAAAAACATATTCATTAAAAGATGGTTCTAATTATTTTAGATTAAGTGGCTTTAATGCATATTCACCAATAGAGGGATTCCATTTTTTTCTGTAACAAACATATAACGTCAAAAGGAAGACCTTGTTTTTGTTCATCATTTCTACGAGATATAAGTAGCATGGGTGATTGCCATTTTTAAGAAAGCTTCAGATAGAAAACTTAACCCAGGGTTAATTTGGCAACGTTGATAGGATGTTCGTTCGCAAGAATTTTGTGGTGTGCAGTTAGGCAATGTATTATGTAAGGCGTTACACTGCTCACTTCAGACACACACTCACTGATAAATTTACAGTACAAAACATGTGGATTTTATAATTTTATAATTTATACGAGCACCTGCAGCACCAAAATAAGAATTGTACGGGGTAAGAGGAAATATCATGTGTGTCCCATCATGCATTACTTCTTGTGGGATTGTTTATATAAGAACTCATTCGAGCAGTTAATGATGAAATGTTCCTCAACCAGAGGTTGGGTAGTCGTTATCTTAAGACTTTAGAGTTTGAGCATATTTCATCAATAAATAATACAAATAATCCTTTATGACGCAATGCATGACGGGAATGAGAAGGCACTATATCTCCTTTTCGTATGGGTCAAATATCTGATGAATTAGGTATAGCTTAAAAGGTTGGTTCCCTGTGAAAATTTAAGCTGTTGTCATGCTGTGTCTGCCTTTTAGAATTTAATCATCGAATATATATACTATTAGTTATCTGATTGCGATGGAAGTCATGTGATGTTATCATTCTTCGAAAAGAGAGGGTGATTTTTATGATAGAACTAAGATTAGTTTACATTCATCGGATTAGTTTGACATCAAACATACCGGTAACCATAATTCGCACTGCGACATAGCATTCGGGTATATAAAACAAAACAGAATCAAAAATTAGAAATAAATGGAAGTATGTATTTGAAGATAAGAATAAGATAAAGTATATTATGTAAGTAATAGTCTATTTGTTATGAACTTAAAGCAAGATCCATCTTCAATGTTTAATAGTCCTATATCCACGGAATTGATCTCTTCCTAATGGCCGATAGTAAAAAAGTTCAGATCGTGAAATATCATATCGTAACTGTGCAAGAAAATACATCGTATGTTACTTGATAGATCAAGTGTAAAGATCGTCTAGTGCTAAAGCTTTAAATTTAAATTTTGGTTATTTGTGTGTAAAAACGCAATATAATATTTAAATCACCGTTTTAGTGTCTTCTGTAAAAAAAACACCAAATGGTTTTCCAGCTCAGCGACGCCATGATATTGAAAAGTTAGTGATAAAAGTTACAACAGCTATTTGATGGTCAACTGGGGGCGATATTCTACTTATAGTTATATACATTTGTGTATAAACGGCAAAGTTCAATGAATATTTATACTTACATTTTTAATGACAGCCGGCCGTGTATTGGATTTATAAGATGTTAACAAAATGACTTTTTTGCCGACAGATGTAAATGTATAAGCAGTTGCAGTATAGATAGTAATGGTCCATAAATAAAATTCAGTTTGAACTAACTTTAAGAACACTCTTTTCTACAGAAAACGAAACTTTTAGATTAGTTGCTTACCTGTACTGCTGCGTTTCAACTGTATGTGATGCTCTGAGTTTGGTAACCAATATACACATAATATGTATGAGGAAGATCAAGTTTATCTACAAGTAAAAAAAAAAAATATTGTCTAAATTCTGTCACAATTCAGAAAAAAGTTGCATGATCAATTTTTCCCATTTCGGTCGATTCCTAAAAAAATCTTCTGACCTTTAACAATAAAAGATACTCACAGACAAATCTTTACGTTTTGCATGCTGAAATTTCTTTTATTTAATTCATCTTTACATGACTGAAGTGAAAATAAGTGAAATTGATACAGAAACTTTCCAGTTTTCCGATTTAAAACTGATTGAAGTGAAAATTGGAAAATAATTGAAAGTGCAAGGTGTAAACAGCCGTTTGGCATTTGATTTTCCAGTCATTTCAGAGGAAATAAAACTACACATGACGCAAGAGATAAAATGTAATTGCATTCTAACAAGAGTTTGTAATAAAAGTACAACTGCAACATTGAAGTATTGTACCCAAGGCGTATGAAAATCAAAGAACAATCCAGAATAATTGACTTTGAAAAGTGCATATTTGATTTGTATTGATTCAATTGGTGACTCCGGGTTTCTACCGATTCAGAGACAGGGAGAAAAAAAATCTCTATTTATTTGATGTGTTGCTTCTTAATTGTGAAAGTAAGAAATTGCACTTGTGTTTGAATTGATTTCTGTATTTTGCAAGGACTTAAAGATAATGGTAGATGTAAGGTTGGATTTTGTGGTTTTGCTAAAATGGTTTCACGTTTTTTCCGGAATTATCCGAAATTATAAAGACGTTGTGGGGAGGAATAGAATGAGTAAGCTGGTGTAAAGTGCAGCAATTTGCTATAATACTTGTCAATTACAATTCTACTTTGATTCGGTGTAGATTACATCGTAGGCAAAGTATTAGATAAGTTGAGTAAATGTACCACCAAAAGCACATTACAGAACATTTTCATGAGCTATAAAACTTAGTTTTATTCTGTTGATCAAGATCATGCTAAATATATGAAAACCTGACATCTGCTTTCTTGACATATTAAAAATGTACATTACTCACTCGTATCTGTGTTAATTTGTTCTTTATATTTGACTCTCAAGTCAATATAGTTGTGTAGTACGCATTTTCTAATGTTTTAAGTACTATAACATGGATCTGAAATGTTTGAAAATCAACATGAACACAATATAGAAATATGTAGGAAATAGGTGCTTCTAAGGAGGACCTCATGTGTTTTGCTTTGAAAAATTGATTTTTTTTATCATTTTGCTTGTGTGTATGTCATTTTTGTTTGGTTGAATCCGTTCAAAATTGGGTCATGATTCAGAAATATTTGTTTTACCCACTTTCATTCCAAACCTATAAATGTCTGACATTTAACAATAACACGTTTGTCATGCTGACATCTCAATTATTGTACTAATGATAACATGTCTATAATATAAAATAAGTGAAATTTAAAATTGATTGCTTTGAAAATTTGAAATTAATTGATGGAGCAAAGCGTAAACAGCCGTTTGGTATTTGATTTTCCAGTCACTTCAGAGAATATAATAAAACACATGACGCAAGAGACTCAATGTAATTGCATTCTAATAAAAGTACAACTGCAACATTGACGTATTGTACCCAAACCATAGGAAAAGTTAAGAACAGCCCGACATAATTGACTTTGAAAAATGCATATTTGTATTGTATTGATTCGATTTGTGTACACTTAATACGACTCCAGGTTTCTACTGATTGAGAAAGATAGAAAAAAGTCTTTCTTTTATTTAATGTATTGCTTCTCAATTTTAGAATATGTACTTGTGCTTGCATTGATTCGCTTTCCCGATAAAACTTATAGAGAGATGTAAGCTAGGAATTTGTGTGGTTTTCCTAAATGGTTACATTAATTTTTGATTCAGATTAACTGCGGGAAAGGTTTAAAGCCTGGTGTACTTTTGGTAAAATTTACACATTTTATGATTATTGTACCAAAATTTACAAATCAATCAACAGTACTTGCTAAATTCAAACTGACTCGCACAGATAAAAGTAGTAACAGGCTTTTAAATACTTATATTTTATCCTCTATTATTTTACTTACAACATTCGGTAGAAAGCCATGATAATCCCAGCAGTGAATATGCATTATATTTAAGGGACGTCTCGGAGAATAATGATTATTAATCGACAAAAATAACCTTAATAGTCCAACCGGGAAAGGAACCCGGGCCATATCGATTAAAGGCAAGAGAAGAAAAGCTGCACCCTCCCTTAAAACGAAGTCAACTTTACAGTTTTCGTATTATTGGACACGTTTAAAATGTAAATCTCTATCTCCATCTCTGGTATCTGTTTCAAATTGTACACATTTGTTTTTTACCGAAATGCATATATGCATATATCTTTGTATTTACTAGGTCGTTTGCCTTGCTGTATCAAGTCTGTTTGTGTAAACAGTAACCCATTTTCAAAAATGTACATTACTCACTCGTATCTGTGTTAATTTGTTCTTTATATTTGACTCTCAAGTCAATATAGTTGTGTAGTACACATTTTCTAATGTTTTAAGTACTATAACATGGATCTCTGTTTGAAAATCAACATGAACACAATATAGAAATATGTAGGAAATAGGTGCTTCTAAG
>JXSR01S017154.1:8685-22417 GCA_000969725.1 Ophiothrix spiculata
ATGACATGACATCAGCCAGCTGACAATGCTTGTCATGTTCAACATGATGTTGTGATGTTACATCCCCGTGGTTACACTCATGCACTACAACATTAGTCTAGTTACTCTTAGTCTAGTGTACATGTACTAAAAAGATATCAGTCATTTCAATAATCAAGTTCATAAACATACCTATAGGGCTAGAAAAGCTTACTGCATGTCCACATTGCCATTACATGGATCGTACATGTACACTCACTGCATAGCTAAAGCACACGTGTTGCTGCTGATTTCGCAATCTTTACCACACTTTCTTCGCATAATTTGACATTTTCCAGGCGTATTTTGCTTAGCCACGAACACTTGAAGGAAATCCATACCATCCCATGCCTATGGTATAAATTTATCTCTATTATCATTAAAAACGTGCTTTATTCGCTTTTATTTTGAGACTCGTCTTCGTTTCGTCGATGTAGAATTGGTTGTTGTTTACGAGTGTGCGTTGATTACACCGACTCATAAACAATACGTAGAAGTTACCGTACAGCGTCGATCGCTTTGTTACAGACAGAGACTGCATTTTAGGCGTTCCGTAAATTTTAAATTAATCATCTTTTAAATAGATTTTTGGAAAAACAAGACAGTTTTGAGCGTGGGGACAAGTGAAATACGAGTAAGAATATTTTTTAAGATAATTATTAAATATACAGAATGTATCCTCCATTGGTGTGCCACCTAACTGAATGATACGGAGTCACGTAAGTCCGTCTATGGTATTTGACCTTGAAATTACATTTTAACCTTGATTGGCATTGACTTTGGGCCAAGGGCTATCTATTCCCAATTTTGGTGCTTGTATGATCAAGGGGTCACGAGTTATTGCAATGACCTTGAAATAACCACGGATGACCTCGGGTCGACCTTTTATTCATTTGTGGTATTTGACCTTGAAATAACATTTTGACCTTGACTGACAGAGACCTTGGGTCCAGGGCTATCCATTGCCCAATTTCGGTCCTTGTAGGATCAAGGGGTCACAAGTTATGGCAGTGACCTTGAATTGAATATGTATGACCTCGGGTCGACTTTTTGAACATTTTCGGTATTTGACCTAGAAATGACAATTGGTAGTTGAAAATTCGATTAAAAAATTAAATTTGACCTTGGTGCCCCCATTCGATCCCAGAATTTGTTTGCACCCCATAACTTTTATAGAGGATGTCCAGACAACACATGTACCAAATTCGGATGACAATACCTTGTATACAACCTTGAGGAGTTGAAAGATTTTTAGTGAAAATCGTCTTTTTGCTCTCAGTTGACCTTGAATAATTTTGGATCCTTGTTGATCAAATCATATGACGGGACCGGTCCATTAGTACCTTGGACCAAGTTTAGTGCAAATCCGTCAAGTCACGACGAAATTACATCATAAAACAAGATTGACAGAAAGAAGAAGAAGAATATTAATGTATTTATCCCAATATAAGAATCTCATTCAACTAATGATCTGTGAATTCTACTCAGTATTGTGTTAATTGACGATTGCTTAGCCCTGGAGTTAATTATAATGAAGAAAAAAACACGTGTAAATACTTTAGAGGACTAACTTTGTCTTCTTTTTCATACATTAGCATATTATGTGAAGACTGAAGCAAATTACGCCTTCATGGCCTACTTTAATTTTAAATAAAGGTTCTACAACGAACCAATCAAAGGTTCTTGTCAGAACATTTAAGACGAAATGGCTCTATATGGAGGACAAAAAAGGTTCTTAAAAGCACCTTTTTTTTTCTACGCGTGATACGCTCATGCTCAATTAATGCATAGATGCATATTTTGAATGAAGCACTACAATTTCCCGTTTCCGTTTGTAAGTTTGCGTATGAGAGGTTTTGTGTATCTACAATTTCTCTACTGTGTATGAACATCCCCGAAGCTTATAAATACTTAAGTTCCGTAAAAATATAGGAAACTGAACCAATGATAATTGTTATAGTGATTTATTGTTTTATGTTAATTGTATTTTATTATGCTTGTTAATGGAAATAACAATTGAATTTAAACTTGTGATAAAATATTAATTAACAGACCTAATCTCAGTTTTGCATTTAAGATATGTTGTATCACTTTTCTGTTCTTGATATCTTGTTCTTTTTACTTACAATACTAAACACTCAAAAGCGCGCCTTGCGTTCGTTTTGCGAGGAGACGTCTTGATTGTTTAATCCATCAGTCATGCTACTCAACCTTAATGGAGTGGCACAAGGGAGACATCCTTGTGGATTAAGAATGCTATCAAGTAGCCCACTCACATAATAGTAAACATTATTGATAGCTTTTTGCGTCTCAAATAGATATATTTTACGATTGTTAAGGATTCAATTTCCAGCTGAAGCATTAACATCAATACGCACCTGCTCTTAAATGTCTCAGGTTGCATCTAGTAACGACTAAACCTACATTAAAATTGAAAGCATGAAAAACAGTATTGTATACAAAATGCTTAATGGCAATTATCACGTCTCTCAATAGGAACATACTCTGGTGGGTGTTACATTTCTGGAATTATCTATCATTGTTATTATCAATATAAATAGTATTATCATTATTATTATTCAGTGCTGAAGCCGATTAGAACTACAGCAGTGAGGCATAGTGCACTGCAGTTTTCGCGTGCTATTTTTCTTACGTATTGATGCCCAAGTATGCAAATTTGTTATATTTTATTTTCAACATTTGTTACAAGAAACCAACAGTACTATCCACTATTCTCTGTATACCTTTATTGGTCTGCCACTGCAATATTAGCCCCACAGACGGTCTCAATTGCCATTGTCGTTGATAGCAATTTCATCACGATTCTTATCAATTGAGCTTTACAGTATCTGTTATGGGTTTGCTTATTACAATGTGACGAGACTTGAATTGCTTGTCTAAGATGGAGGTATCTAACCATTGAATTTTACAGAGATCGTTTAGTTATATTAAGCAAACGTGTAAACACTTAACCCTCGTCGACCCCAAGGTTTTTCCCCGTTGCATAAAAACGGAAAAGAAAAAATGTTAAGGCGCCATTTTGAAAAATATATGCATGCTATGAAGCTGAAACTTGAACGGTATGTTAGAATTATCCTTTCCCTTCTTTATTAGCAAAAAAACAGATGAAAATTCGTTGTTTCGAACTTTAATAGTAAAATTTTGAAAGTGGTGGGCATTTTGCCAAAACTTTATGCCGTCATAATTACGTAACGCCTTGGCCTATATTTGAGATCTTGGTATCGTTAGATAGGAGAGGACCACACCTATTTATTGATAGCAAAAGACGCGGGTTAAGTGACCGGGGGGGGGAAGGTAGGGTCCCTACAACAGGTAAAACGCTAAACAAAATTACATCGCTGCTCCATGTAATTGTCATAATTAACACATTCCGTTTTTTCGTGCTAATTAGCATAAAGTGATCATTCGAGGGTGGTTTTTTTTGCCCATAAAATTAAAACCAAAAAACTTTTTATCTTTATTTTGGCAATGTAATTGTACTTGCAATGTGCACATTTGAGCAAAATTCCATGCAAAAATTACTTCGGGAGCACGTTTTTTAACATTTTGGCGGGACAATTTTTGACGCGACACAAAAAATGTTTTTTTGGCCGCCATTTTGAAACAGTTCATCCGAATTTCAAACTTTTTTCTGTATCTTGGTCCTTTTTACATGCTGTATCATTCACTAGACTTTCAACGTTAAAATTCATACCGAAAAGGTGTTTTTAAACGAGGGGTGTCTCTGGGAACCCCCTTGGACACCAACGAGTGGAAAATACCTTGGACACTTAACTGTTGGCTCATTCCAGTGAAAACTAAACCTTTTCAAGCAAAAAATCAGCTTTTTTATTCGACCATTAGAGCAGTTTTTTCAGTCATACGTTTGTTACTCGGTAAGTGGAAAGTATTTTCTAATCAGAAATTTTGAATTTTTTCTACCCGTGCATGAATGAGCACATGTTTTCATTCAAAAATGTCACAAACGTTACCAAAAAGTTACACCAAAATGTCACAAACGTTACCAGACGTTACCAAACAAAACATTGCATTTAAAGAAATCCTGACGATAGAATTTCCTACCACTTTAATGAACTATTTGTAAATATGTTACCAATCATCTGTAAAAAGCGCAATAAAAAAATCGCTAAAATGTCAGAGAAATTTTACTTTGAAGTCATTTGGAGCAAAAAACAATTTCTGTGCGAGGTCACAAACGTTACCGAACGTTACATGAACTTTACTCAGTATTTTGGAAATTATTTTAATCTTTAAACACCTGCATGTCTTAATCCCACCAGTGAGCACCATTATCAACAACAAACTCGTTGATATAATGTTTATGCTAGGTTCTGTGGCCATTTAAAAGTGACATTTTCCATTTTTTCGGTCACAAACGTTACATTGGAATCACCCTGTTGAGTAATTTTTTATTAAGTGTTAAAATATATACACATACAAATAATGCACTTTTGTTATGATATTATTGTGGCTGTATTCTGGCTTCTTTGTATCCAAGCTTATATTTTCAATGTTCTTGCTTTCAGTGAGCAGCAGATTATCTTAGCTTTAGGCCTATTGTCTGAAAGTTTGAAAGCAATTTATTGAACACGGTTTCCGGGAGCTTAAGGTCATTTTAAAACCAGTTCGTCTCACTCGTCTAGATGATTAAACTACATTAACCCGTCTTTGCAACTGCCTCATCCCATACATTTCTGGCAGTGTTAAAGGCATTGTTTTTAGCCAAACACGTGACAGACCACTTTACCATTGTTAACGTTTTGAATGCATTTTGTACAGGATTCATTTTCACTCAGTAGTGTACACTGCCGGTTTAAACTGTTTCCGCAGCGACAACGGCATGCACAAACTACATTTTAGAATTAAACGATGTTTTTTTAATCAAAAAAAATCCTGCTTGTGTATATTTATTTATTCAAGGGTAATAAATTCATGTTTATATTCAAATTAGAACAGCCGTACCCACCCTAATTTAAAATTTCAAAAACATGTCCAAACACACATGCAAAAGTCTAATAGACATCCAATGAGCCCTGTAATGCTAAAATTTCGAGGTGGTTAAGAACCAAAATTTTAAACCATTGTGCAGAAATGTGTTTAACTGCGCAAACAGAAGAATAAGATGTTAAACACTTCACGTTGCGTCTACTTTATGAAAGTTAAAAGAAGTAATTCTTCAGTTATCATTGTTTATTTCAGTGTGATAATTTGATGAACAAATGACTAAATCATTTCTGAAAACCATTAAATTATAGTAAAGGACTTTAGCAGTGTTTATGATTACATGTAGTTTCCTACCCTAAAACGAAAATATCAGTAAATGTCATACTATTAATTTATCAATTACTTAATGACCTGGTGTTATATTTTTTGCATGAATAACTAACTGGGTCACCATTGTCACTGAGTCAATGTTGCAGGAGCTAGATAGGGAGAGTCGTAAAGCTGGACTTTGCATGAACATAAAGAAATCCAAAGTGATGATAAGCAGCAAAGTCAGAGGATTTATGATGTAATCAAAAAACAAGGGGTAACGTCCTCCCTTGATTTATCAAAATGCTCAGCAGTTACAGAGTGGCATCATCCAGACTGAGCGTCATAGGTCCTATTCAACGTACTTGATACATTCTGACCACAAATTGATGAGATTTGGTTAGTGTGCCAAAAGTTACCAGAAAAACGTTCATTTGATTCATCTGCCTGCGTGTCGAATTCATGGGTAAGAACTTGTGACGCAGAGTTTATATACTAGTGATGTAAATATGAATGCACCTTAATGAATTTGAGCATTCTTTTCCGCTGTCTTATCTAGAGGTGTCATTGGAGTTGTTTACCACACGAAATAACAGCGTATGAATCTCTACGGATCACTTACACCCTTTAAACTAAAACCAATTATTAAAGGCTACACGTTTTGGTTTTATTTCAAGTAACACTACGCCGCCATCACGAATACTGCTGCTGGCATGGATTATGAGTATGGTCCATTGATCTTGCATGGTTTTATAATAATAAAATGTGACCCGTCATATTGAAAGGTACCTTAAGGGTCCCAAAATGAAAATTGATTTGTTTGGTCTTATCTAAAATATTATATTTTCAGCTTTAAAATTATACCTTGCTTTTGGTTTTTGGATGATCGATTGCAAAGTTTCGCCATTAACCCTTAATATTTTTGGAGACATTAAGTGATAAAATATATAGACGTTTTCATCATTAGAGTGCATCCATTTAAATTGCAGTCTTTAGGATATAAAATGTTTGACAAGATTTCGACATTTTGAAAGCAGTTCAAGTATATTGACATTAAGTGCTTTTTGCTATTAAACATGTTCATATCAGCACGTGCACATTAAATGACAGTCGTGCAGCATCATTCAATTTTAACCCAATAATTTTTTTTAAGGGTCGTACTCGTGGATCTATCGTAAACTAGTTTTATTATGTGATAGATTGCTTTACTTTCTAGGAAACAATTTTTTACACATTAAATAGCATTAATTTGGTTCTTCAAATACTTCGTTTTTTATAACGCTTAAAATCTAAGACAGAGTTAATAAGCTTTAAATATCATGTACTGTCATATGATTAAGAACCGTTTGTATCAAATTCAATCAATTTGAATCATGTTTTTAATTTGATTGAATTTCAGATATTTTGTTTCAAAGATACGATTGGTTAAAATAAAGCAGTGGCTGTAGATAATTATGTATTAATAAAAAAATATGTTTAAATTGGTGAAGATTATTTTGCCAGTTTAGTTTCAAAAATTTTCAAAATAAATCAAATAGGCTAGTGGACATATAAAATTCATTAACGAAAATGTAAAATTAATTAACGAGGTAGACCATCCAGTGGCGTGCCCAAGAAGGGTGTGGGGGCGGGGGTTACGTACTCCCCCAGTTCGGGAAGACGGTTGGGGGGGGGGCGAAAAGACCCATTCGGAGATTTTGACAATAAAACAGATAGAAAAGAAAGAGGAGGAGAGAACAAAATAAAAAGAAGAGATAAGGAAAACATTGTTTTTAAAACCATTGACAAACTTGCCGTGCGCTTGCTAGACCTTTTTTGTCACTTTTCAAAAGCTACGTCAAAATTGTTTTTGGTGTACAATCCATTAATTCGAAGAAAGTTGTGATATTTGATTAAAGGAGGACAGATATTTTGATAGAGGAGTCCGTCGAAGCCATTTGGCAAAGAGTTGAGCAACCAGCATTGAACAAAAAAGAGGGGGATTACGCCATCAAGTGTTACACGAATGTTGCAGAGAATCTTTCAATTGAACTGATCCAATGAGTTCAATGGGAAGATCCCTGAGTGATGAGTGCTATGCTTTTATTTACAGAACTTTTTGTTATATTTTGATATTATATTTCACGTGGAATTTCACCATTCCTTTATCACTTGCATTATACATTGACACTAAAATCTCCTTCAACAGTCCGGGCTAAGCACCAGATCTGGTTCGCGAACCAGATCTGGTTCGGTCAAACCAGATCTGATACAGAATTTGGCGTTTTTATGGGTTTTTGCTCCCGGGTGAGTTTATTAGAGGTCTGGGTAAATTTGTCTTGTTGTTTTTGTAACCTTTAAGATGTTACCTAAAAATCTATCGTGAGTTTTTAAATATTTGCCGTGAGGTTCAATATTAATTAAGACAATAGAATTAACAAGATTACGTAATGAATTAAATATGCAAGTTATTTTGAAACTTTTTTATCCAAAATTATTACATCATCCACTAAGGACAAGAATATATTAACAAAAGTGCAAAAAATATAATCTTTATTAGTTAAAATTAGATTTAAAATTTGAATCTAAATGTATAAACACAATGCATTGTGGGATTTATTGTTCCAGATCTGGTTCAACAAAACCAAATCTGGTTCGCGAACCAGATCTGGTGCTTTGCCCGGACTGTTCAATGGCATTTACAGAACTTTATGCTTTAATTTCAAAAATTATAAAAAACAAGTAGGAAATTTACAAACCCGTAGATGGTGTCATATTTTCAAAAATCTTTAGACACGAAACTTTAAAAACGTTGATTAGACCGAGTGCTTTTAGATGTTTTAAAAGATATTGTTTGGAATAATTGTGTTTCCGTAATAACCCTTACTATTTTTGGGAGCCTTTTAAAATATGTATATGCCGTCGTCATTAAAGATCATCTCTTTATTTTGCAGTGTAATGTTTAATATGACGTCGACATATTGAAAGTAGTTAAAGAGGTCGTGTGTTGACATAGCATTAAACATCTTTGCTATTAAACATTTCCATATTGACGCGAGTGTAATAAATGGCAGTCGTGCATTATCATTTATTTTCAAACCCCTAAGCCATGTTAACCCTCGTCTACCTAGGCTATTTTGTAACACGTCTACCCAAGTGGTGGGGTTGGGGATCAACCCCCTATAGGAACCCCCTATGAACTTGGTTTTGCTATCAAAAGATATGTAGGGTCCTCCCTATCCAACGATACCAAGATTTTAAAACTCGGCCAAGGCGTTACGTAATTATGACGTCATAAAGTTCATCCGGATTGGAAAACTGGGATTTTGGCAGAAAAGGCCACCAAAATAAAATAAAAATCTTAAAACGTTCTTAACAACGGATTTTCGCAAGGGTTTTTTTTGCTAATAAATAAGGGAAATGATTATCCTAACATGTCCGGCCAGTTTCATATCATGCATATATTTCTCAAAATGGCAACTTAAAATTTTACTGCGGCTCACCAACCTCCCTACACCCGAACTTTGACGACCTACTATAACCCCACCTTAGGTGGTACTCCTAATTTTTTCATCAAAATGACCGCAAAGGACTGGGGTCGGTTAATTTTGTATTATGTACACACTTTGTAATGTCAAATTAGCGTATCTCAGACATTGTTTTGCCAAATTAAGAACACCACAATGAGTGACGTAACTTGTTCTGCCACAAAAATCGAGAGGAAAAATACAAAAACGTGCTGAGATACGTTATACTATATCCGAAGTGAAGATATATTGACCCGTGTCTTCCTAAGGGGACATGGGTGTTACCACCTCGTTGTGTTAGTTCGTTTGGGACAAACACATACTAAACGTGGGCACGTGTGGTCTAGCGGAAATCGGCAGGACTCATAAACGTGAGGTTGTGAGTTCGAGCCCCGTTGGTACCAACGTGTTGTGAACCTGGGCAAATCACTTTATCACACTTGCCTCGTCGACCCAAGCGTTATATATGGGGAGTTACTAGGAATACTGACATTGAGCGCTTGAATAGCCAGCTGGCTGTATTCTAGTGGTAACGGAATAAATGTAAAGCGCTTTGATCAATTATGGAAAAGCGCTATATAAGCACCGACATTTATTATTTATTATTTATTATTAAACAAAGTGACTCTTGGCATTTAAGTAATTCCTGATGAATCATCTGCGGTCATTTTGATGACAACAATATCGGTATCGGTATATGGTAGGCCGTTAAAGTAAGGAATTGTTGCCACCTGAAAAAAGTTCGTCATTTGAAACATATCTGCATACATACCCCCTGAAACTTACATGTTCAAGTTTAGTAACATCATTCACAGTCAAGCAGCAGGTCAGTATGTGCACAAAAGCAAGGTCACATTTTCTTTCTGTGGAATGAAACTGTGATGTATAACGAAAATCGTGGACTTGACCGTTTTAAGTAATATTACCATTTCTGACTTACATGAATGTGTTATCAAGATAGTTATTATTAATTTCACTGAAAATGAGAAGTATCCTACTTGTATAACATCGTCAAATTTATACCTGAAATGTTGGGTTTTCTGTTGGTACTTCGGAATTTCACACAGCTCAAGATGCAACCACATGCAGACCATGTGCCAGGAATTTTCAATTGAACCACGTTTATCACCGCAATTTGCTGCACACTTGACTGGCTAATTACATTGGGTGCATAAAAGAGTTATTGATCGCTAACGAAGCCTTCTCCAAAAAAGATTTTAAACTTCGACATTTTGCCTATAACAAACTGACAAACCAACCTTACTTTCGTAGATCTGGCTGTTTGAAGCGATTTTCACACAAAATAATTAAAAACATGAAAAACAAGCCTTTAATTTGTGTGTAACCAAATTATGGCGAGGGACCTGGTGAGAAAGCGCAAGTTTTCAAAGGTGATTTTGAGGAATAATTTTCAATAAAATTGTGGTTTAAAATCCACATTTTTGATCATCTGTCTGATTCTCAACGATAAAATCATCTATATTTAAGGGCAATTGAGGTATTATCTGGTCATATCTGGTGAATTTGGAAGCCGAATTAGCAAACTGTGGCCAAAATTGTGAATTTTAAAACAATTTCCAATTTTTCATTACAGGTAGAGTGTAATGTCAATCGGTTTATCGTAAAAAAGAAAATAATGCACTTTCCAATGACCCGCTGATTGACCGGTTAAAAAGATTTCAATTATCTTGGTATCAATGGAAAAAGGGGACTCTACCCAATACAATAATGTTAATTTCAATGTCATCATGGAATCACTCCTCCTCAGGAAGACGTTTAACAGAAAATAGGCTCAAGAAAACGACGGTTAATCTTTTACACGTGGAAGTGATTGTAATATAGTTTCACAAAAATGCATAGAGAAAAATATAGATGGTTATAGGGTTACCACTACCCAAACGCAAAACAAAGCGACCATGTGCATTAAGGTTATTTGTTTTTACATCCTTTGCGGTCATTTTGACGAAAACAGTCTCGGGTACCGCCTAAGATGGGGTTATGGTAGACCGTCAAAGTCCGAGGGTATGGGTGGGGTGGTTGCAAACCTCGAAAAAAATTAAATCGCCATTTTGAAAAATATCTGCACGGTATGGAATTGATACTTACAGGATATGTTAGAATTGTCGTTTCCTTTAATTATTAGCAAAAAATCCGACAATTCTAACATTTAGAACTTTATAACGATTTTTTGAAAAAGTGACTATTTTTGCCAAAAAGCGAAATTTTTGGTCCGGAATTAGTTTGTGACAACCGATTTTCATGACCTTGGTATTAAATGGAAGAGGAGACCCTATTCTTTACAAAAGTACCAAAACAATATAACTTTAGGTGTGTATATTTTGAAGTTTTAACCCTCCTCCTCGGGAAAACGTGTTACAACAAAAGGCTCAGGAATACGAGGATTATTAAAACAATATTCAACCATGCAATTATTTAAATTTGTTCATACAAAATTCCCCTACTTAAATTCGTGTATGAATACGGATAACAAAGTAACCCGGGGGGGGGGGGGCGCTTCAACAATAAAGTGGTACTCATGCTTTTCAGAGCTCCACAAAATTGAACCCTAAATGGCGTAATTGTTGAGAGCAAATTGCAACCCTAAATGGCGTAAGGTCCGAGTGAAGATGTTGAAAATCGCACCCCAAATGGTGTAATTGCGTAAGTTTGGAATGACCATTTGCTAAAAATTAGGTATTAAAAAGTATACAATTGAAGTTGTTCATTTATTTACCATGTTTTCATGAAGTCAATACTTATTTCCTCTTGCTTTAAGAACTTTTAATGCAAAAAATATACAGCACAATACTCAGCTGAGCAACTCTTAGTGAAAAGTGACCCTTGGCAGCAAAGTTAGCCTGAATTTAGAACCCTAAATGGCGTTAATCATGCTGACAACTACCCCTTTTCCAAAAACGTAGACGCCACTTGTGGTACAAAATCAGACCCTTTTACGCCATTTTTATGATTAGCACGAGTACCAATTGCCATCCTGAGCGGGTCCCCCGGCAAAGTAATTGCACTTTGTTAACCGAATTTTAAATTGAAAAAGACATCATGCCTCAAATGTAAAGTATAATCCGACTTATCCCATTGTTGTACATCCCATCCAGGATGTAGCACTGAAAAAGAGCTCTGTAGTGCAATAAAATATCCTCTTTTCCTTTGGGAATAGATCTTAAACTACTTTGTTAATATTTTGGGCAACACCAATCACCATTTGCTTCATATCTTATGACAAGTGACGATCATAGTTATGGTCGTCACGAGTGTTACTTAATATAAACTAAAACAGGTCAAACTAAATTAGAAACGCATATTGTTACAAAGATGTGACAGAATTACTCGACTGATTTAGCTTCATCAGGAATGATCAGTTGACAGATGGCACAGAGCAACATTTCGTGTTGAAACATGACTAGAAGTATATAGTTAGCACCTTAAAATGATCGAAAAAATAAATTGTTGAAACGAAAACCACATCGTTTCGTAAGCCTAAAGGAACGGTGCTAGGTTTAACAATTAGAAATAAAGTACAGATAATTATAGATTTGATAAAGGTACCATAATGGGTTTGCCATAAATTGTTAAGAGTTAAATATTTTAAGTTGCATTCTATAGAAGTAGTCAATACAAAAACCAATAGTTATTCTTAGCCAACGTTTAAATATTATTGAGGACCTATATGACTAAAACATGGCTAAATCAAAACGAAAATAAACATTGAAACACATCTGTTTCAAAAAAGGTAAAATTTCACATGTTTCTTAAAATAAAATAATAGGGTCTTTGTCTTGTAGAAATTGTTTACAACAGGAATGTCAAAAATTACTAGTAATATTATATCACTGATTGTACGCTTCGCCCCACCCCCTAGGAAGACTAGGGTTAAAAAGTAAGAACAAAAAATATGCAAACCGTAAATGGAAGTAACGTAGTCTTAACGATACATGTGACTGGCATTACATTGCGAGTCTTGCAGTACCTATTGAAGAATAATATATCAAACAAATCTCCTGATACACACAGCCAGAGCACTTTATTATTATATCTCGACGTATCTTTTCCCAAACTCAAAATGCTTTTAGTACGTGATTGATTCACATTCCCGTGTTATCATACAGGCTGGAGTTCATCTTAAAAGCTGGGAATTGTCTTTGACACATATGGAGTGGAAAGAAAAATTATATTTCATAAACTTGCTAAATTGTTATTTCTTTTCATAGAAAGATGTATTTTTCTTCTGTTTATCTTTCTTGAGTGAGGATAGTGGTAGAAAAGTACTAAATACATGGACTTAGATATCTGTGTATTTTTACACTTAAGTGACCAACTTGAGGGGGATTGTGATATAATGACCTCTAGAATACATTTCAAGACCTAATTTCAATTTTTATTTTTACCCTTTAAACGAACCACACACCTTTAACATACCAAAATCCGTGCACCTTTAAAGTTTTTAATTTGAGAATAATGAACCACACACCTTTAACATATCAAAATCCATGCACCTTTAATAAATACAAAGACTGATTTCTAAGATATTTTCAAGAAACTGATTTACGCATCTTTAATTGGTATTTTTTCCAGAAACTGATCCATACACCTTTAATTGGCATTTTCAGTGAAACGCTTGAGGGGGATTGTGATATAATGACCTATAGAATACATTTCAAGACCTAATTCCAATTTTTATTTTTACTTTTTATTTTCAGAAAAATGAATCACACACCTTTAACATACCAAAATCAATGCACCTTTAAAGTTTTTAATTTCAGAAAAATGAACCACACACCTTTAACATACCAGAATCCATGCACCTTTAATTAGCATTTGTCAGGGAAGACCCCACATGGTGTAGACCCTCCCCTTCACCAACTTTCAACAAAATTGTGTCCCAGTTCCATGAAAATCTGACAAATTATATTAATTTT
>JXSR01S017156.1:14206-26279 GCA_000969725.1 Ophiothrix spiculata
CCGCTGGGGCGTTTCCTACAGAGTCACCTTGCTGAGGGTTTCCTGTGCATACAAGGGCCAGTACAGTCACCTTACCACAGGAACTGCGCTGGCACACTAAGATAGGTTTCCTATAAGGGGACGTCGACGTTACCTTACAGGAAACTCACCAGCAAAGTCACCGTACGGAAAGGAATTTAGCTGTACTTATTCTAAGGTTTTCATTTTCCTTGCAGGAGAAGCTGTGCCTGTTGATGATGTCAATGCCAGCCAGTCAGCTGCTGACCATACCAACCCAACAAGCATTACAATTCGTTATGGACAATATCATCCTAGCCCCGCCAGAATATTTCACTCAATGGCTGCAACATCGCAAAATACCTCAGATTATTCCATGCAGCCAGATTTGATGGCATCATCAGATGGGTTGTGATACTGATGATACATTTATCTACAATTATGGAAATTTGTTTTAATTACAGCAACTCTGCTGCTATATCAGTGCAATATGTCATGATGGACAATTTTTACATCATGGAATACCAAATGTATCTCCTTGTAAATTCTCATGTATATCATTTAGCATGGAAAATCGTTTTAATTATAGCAACTAAGCAGCTCTCAAAGCAATATGTCAGGATGGACAATTCTTAC
Organism: Ophiothrix spiculata; assembly: GCA_000969725.1. Classification (NCBI taxonomy): domain Eukaryota; kingdom Metazoa; phylum Echinodermata; class Ophiuroidea; order Amphilepidida; family Ophiotrichidae; genus Ophiothrix; species Ophiothrix spiculata. The sequence goes on from JXSR01S017156.1 coordinate 14,840, forward strand.
ATCATGGAATACCATATGTATTTCATTGGAAAATCTCAAGTACATCATTTGCAACTCATTATTTCATGTGACTCTTTATTTTTAATACTGCATATTGGATATTTTGGGTACATGTGCAACATCAAATTTGACATGAATCAATTGGTTCATGGTGGCATGAGATATGGTCGCACATAATTAGCCCTATTGAAATTTGAAAACTGTTATAACAGTTTAGGACCAAACATATTTACATTGATTTATTTGAGACTGATTATGTATTCGTGCAGCCATATCTTCCGTCATGAACCAATTCAAGTCAAATTTAAGTGAATGTTTATAATCTACTGAATATGGTCATTAAAATGCAGAAATGAAAAAGGTTTCTGTGACGTCATCACTTTTTTTACTCTACAGTAAAAAAATTACTAAGAAATCATAAGTCACATCCATAGATTTAAAGGGGAGATACCAGGCATGTCCGCCATTTTTATCCGGCATGGAGACAAAATTGGGGGTATTTGGGTTTGACCGATAGCTTGCCGATGCTGCATCGCACCTTGTCATAATGCGGGAATATTGAAACACGCACACATGCTTTGCGTGCAGGTTGGCGTATCATTATTTGCGCAGGTTGTCTCTACGCGTAACCAAGTCTCGGCACTCGGAGTTGATTTTGCCGGGAACCGAGTGGACCCGAATACCCCCAATTTGAGCTCCATGGCTGACGACGCCATTACACGGGCTGGTATACAAAGCCTGGTATCTCCCCTTTAAATCTATGGTCACATCAGGTAAAGAATACAAGCCAGAGACAATTGCTTCATTCAAAATTTATAATATATATATTTAATTCTCATCTTATACATGACTCTTCAGGAAACTGGTCCAAACATCTCCCTCACGTCAGTTGAGGTGATTAGGAACTATACTGTGTTGTCTTTGCTGCTTATCTAAAGGGGCATTGGACAAAATTTCAAAATTCTATTTGTGGATGATTTACACTTCATATATTAGGAAATAACACAGCTGACAAAAAGCTAAAAATAGTGACAAAATGCCAAAAAGAAAAGGCTCAAATTTAGAACTCTTTTGAAGTCATTCAAAAAGCTGAAAGCTGAAATGATGCTGAACTTGTCCAATACCCTTTAAATGTCCATGTGCGTTTATCGGCTGCTTGTTTTGTACTTTGAGATTTAGGGGCACACCGGTAAATCAATCCTTGAATGGTGGGATGTTGGATAACTGTCCCTAAAATCACATGCAATTGAGCCATGTTTTGGACTTGTTTAAGACTATCTTTGGCTCTTTGATGATTTTTAAAACAAAAAAGAAAAAGTGTTGAGCCTACATGTTCATTTTGATGCATCAATAGTGAATCTAAGTTGTTCACGGTACCCGTCAAATGTGCAAGAGCAAGAATAGCGTTAGGAGGCTTAAAAATGGGTTAAAATCAGTGAGGGGCTCTTGGCCACTCTTGGCACAAAATCAATTACATAAAACTCCCAAAAATTGATTGATACCCTATAATCTTGATCATAAGAACCCCCTCAGTTCCACTTCAAATACTGATGTGGTGAAAAATTACAATGGTCCTCCAGTTAACTTGTTATATTTTATTCACCAGATCAGCAAGTACTTTCATTTTTTGAGTTTCCAAAACAGTAATTGTTTGCCATGTCTGGATTTGAATGTGTTCTTATGATCAAGGTAACATGTTCTTATGATCGAGGTAACAGGGTAGCTAGTAAATTGTTGCCCAAAGGCAATAAAATACAGGAATATTTGTAAATAAGGCTGTTAAATATATTTACATGTATTCCCTATGGGAGGTGAATTATTGGTGTACCCCCTTTATTTACATAGAGTACAGTCCATACGGTAGAAATTTCAAGATTACTATCTACTAACAAATGACATATTATTGAGATATTTGGACCATTCTCATAAGAATCAATATTACACCAGTGTTTTTGTACCACATCAATTCATAATTTGTATCATGCAGAAATTTACAGAATATATAAAGAGTCCAGGGAAAGGTTCGATCCAGCAGGTTACTATAAGGTGAGCTGGCCGGCTCGTGACAGTGGTAAAGTCTATCTTCTAAATAAGCTCCCTGAAAATCGCGTCCAGAATATTCAAACAATTGTGCTTCTACGCAGTCCGTGCGTACGCGTTATTCAGAATTTAAATCACCTGACAAAGCTGATGCATGACGATCGTTATGACTGGTCAATTTTCCAAAATAACAAGAACTTTGCGTGACAATCGCGGAAACAACCTATCACATCCAACTGCGTAAATTGCAGTGTGTCGCGTAACGCGCAGAGTACTTCTTGACAACACGCGTTAATGAGTAAAAAACCCGCGAAACGGGGAGCTTATTTCTGAGATTGACTTTATACATGGCTCCATGTAGCCCTGATTAAAATGGATCTCTTGACCCCAAATACATCTTGCTTTGTGTGCAAACAAAGTATATCTACATTTTTATCTTCATAGAAATAGAACTGAATTTGATAAAAAACTTATTTTAGGAAAAATACTTCATCATGACAATATTTGGTTATATATTTCAGTCTGCCTACTACTGTGTTGCGACAAAATTCATGAAATGAGCAGGGTTTTGATCATAGGTGTCTTGGAATGATCAGTTCCCGTTTTAAAGCAAGTGTTAGCTTGGCTGCAGGCTGATGCAAGTCCAAAGGGTGAACTTGTCCAATATGTGACCTCAATATGGTCTATGATGTGGCTTCAAGAAGCCATGTCTACTACTGAATCAAGCTGTCTGGTTTACTCCAAAGGCAGCCTCTTGGATTAAACCTTTCTCCCAAACTGCATATCAACTTTTCATCAAAACATAATAAAGATATCTGAAGGCATATTACAATACTGTCAATCAAGTAAGAACACAGCATTTTAGTGCCTTGAGGATCGTGTGAAATAATATTGCCACGTGTGATTAGTCAACAAAAAAACCCTTTTTTACAGAAATGACTGTAAAATCAGCCGTTTTGGGCCAAAATTAAAAAAAAAAAATTAAACAATATTTCTTGAAATTTCCTGTTTTTTATACCCTAAAACAGTGTCACCTGATTCACCCTTCAGTCCTCAAAAACAACTCTAATTCACATTTTTCTTGGTCACACTATGCCTGCAACATTATACTTGAGTGCCACCCTCTCGGGGTACTTCCACAGCATATTGCACAAAAGTATTTACTAGTTCAGTGATTTCCATTCAAGTTATCTGTATGGGTCCAACTTTCTGCTTTGAGAAATTGACCCTAGCCCTTAAGCCATTTTACGTGATCAAACTCAAAATCAATAGCTTTGATCATGGGTTGAATGGATGAGCTGTTGGGAACGCGTAGCGAGCCTTTCCCTCAGAACCATGTTACAGATTTTTTGGCAAATAACAAGACTTTTCTTCACCATTTTGGCTCAAAAAGGTACATAAAAATAGATAATTGATATATTCTGATCTGAAAAAATTAGAATAGTTTCATCATGCTAGTAATTGTATTTTTCTTTAACATTTTTTTCTTTTTTGCAGTATGGAAATGCGTGACGTCCCACATTTTAAGGTTTCCAAAGTCTCAAATGCAGGGTTGTCCTGCGAAATGCGGGACGGTTGGCAAGCCTGCGATCTGACAAGCTTGCAGATTGGCAATTTTCATTTTGATCTAGTAGCAGATGTTGAAGGTCGCATTTTTATTATATATGCTAACAGTAGGTGCCTCTTATGAAGAACTGATTTATTCAAAAATCTAAATTTCGCCCAAAATGTTAGTTCGGCAAGAATTTTATTAGGGTGACGATTTGGAAATCTTTAATATCAGTTTCGCCACAGTGTGATCTGCCCTTCAAATAGAAAATATTGTGTTCATCTTTAGTGATGCCATATCAATGCTGTGTTCATACTTCATATGACAAACAGTGGAACATTATTATTTGCTCAAAATTTATTGCATTATGAGTTGCATGCTTTTATAAGAAACATTGCAAAGTCAAAAACAGATTGCTTAAGGGTACATTCTTTATGGTAAACATATAAGATTATGATTGGCTACAGTAATGGCTGTACATGGATTATACTGGAGAAAACATCACTAACACTTACTTACATGTAAAGCATTACTTTGTTAATCAACTTGGACAAAAAAATGCAACAACTCTGATAGCAGATATTGACAAGTTCATGATACACCCCTTCCTTTTTAATTTTGAATCAAAGGCACAATTTTTAAAACACTTCACTGAATATATATGACCACTATCAGATTTTCACATATACAGATAATATACATGTACAAATATTAATCCATTTCATTTCCATTATTATTATAAGTACTTGCTGGGTCAAATAATTTATTCCAGGAACTTGTCTTTATCAGATATAAACTTGAATTTCATTCAGTATTTAGGCCACTCAAGTACTCAGGCAGGCGTGAGAAACCGGAAAATCAAGGAAACACTTGGGAATGATTTTACTACAGCAAACTTCAACTTGATTGCAAAAATTAAAAATCTCACAATCTTGCGATCGATTTCAAGTTAAGATTTTGCAAGAAATATCTCATCCCAAAGTCTTAGCAATGGTTTAGTGAACAATGGATATCTTGGAGGTGCTTTTATATGAGCATCCATAAAATAGAAATACCATCACAAAATGATACGTTATTGCAAATTCTTGATATCACATGACCTTCAAAAATCATTGACATAAATAGCAAAACGTACCAACACTATTTTCCTTGATTGTACATGTAGTTGCAGATGCTCCCAAGTAGGCCTATGAATCATAAACACCAGATATGAATAAGTACTGAATCCAATGTGGAACAAAATCCTTAAAAACAAGAAAGAAATTCAATTATTATACAAACTGAAGAGTATTTATCTTTTTTATGAAAAAAATATATGACATATTGGAAGTACAAAGTTGCTTCTTAAAATGTGAAAAAATAGCGCAGATTCAAAGAAGTTATGAAGGAAATCGTTTTTCAACATTCCACATTTCATTTTTCAAAATTCCTAATTTTGCTAATATTAATATATGGGGGTCATAAAATCAATTAAGTACTGAAACTGGTAATAGCAGTAAAGGAAAAAATACTCTCTACCAAAAGCAATTTTCTAATTTCTATCTTTCAGAAGCAACAAACTGACTCTGTGTTCAGTTATAAAAGAAATGATTTTTCAAACAAATTATTCTTAAAAACAATACACTTTGAGGTAGATTAAAAGGTTGAATTTGATCTGTTTAAGTTTCAATCAACATGGGGTTATAGGTCAGAGTAACTCCCATATTAAAATATAGCAGCTTCCCAGGATACCTCCAGGGAGACCTGGGCCCATATTCATGAAACACCGCTTACTCTAGTTGGCTGCTAACTCACTGTCTACCCATCAAATTTTGACAGGTATACATTAGGTTAGCAGCCAACTAGAGTTAGTGGTGTTTCATGAATATGGGTCCTGGATATCTAATTTGCATGTGAAAAACCAGGAGATCTCCTTGAACATGACTGATCCAGGATATAGCTGGATACTCCTGGAGACTACTAAGAATTGCTTAAAACATTTCCAGTAGACCTCCAGGAGGTATCCTGAAACCTTTTCTTTTTGCTATGGGCTCCCATCCCACCAGAGAGTTTTGGTGATTTTGTTATTGAAATAATCGCTACAATATGCCATGGTTGTAATCAGAAAAATTTGATGAATACAAAATTATTAATTACAAATATCTTTAATTTCACCAATTCATTAATCAGAAGTATATTTACAGCATTTAAAATTCCCAATTAATGGTTAACATCACTGCCCATAGATCTTGCCCAGATCCCTTGACCAACCCCCACCACTGATCAACCTCCCCTCGTGTCTACTAATTCTAGTGACAAATCAATTTAGTGACCAAACAGCGCCACAATTGTGCAAATTCAGACTTACCAATTCTGACTGGTTTGCTGCTAACAAATTACTGGGCTCTGTGCAAGAGCCTGTCTAGGGAAACTCTTGATCACAAGTGATTTTGAAATGACTTTATCCATGTGGATTGATGAAGGTGTAATTTGTGATTCTGATGTGATGAAAACCCCAACTCTATCTAATTAAAAGAGCGCAACATAAATGATGAAAATTCCACTTGATTCCAATCGTTTGTTTTCAAGTTATGAGATTTCAGCTTTTAAAGAGTCTCCATTGACTACAGTGTTGTAATTACTACCAGGGCTTAAACAGTAATTAAAAACTGACATGCTGTCTCCAATTTTTCTCAAAAAATGCAAACACACATGCCAGATCAGTTTTAAAAGAAACCTTGTTCTGTGGTTTGGAAGTCACATAAAGCTGTTGGTTCCTTCTTGGGGTACTGCATACAGTGTACACCTTGCGAATCCTATCCCACTGAAGGATTCCTAACAAGCTAAAAACTCAATTCTGATATACATGTACAAGAAGTGTCCTAGTTGAGGATAAATGTCGATCATGAATTGCTCCTATAAACATATTCAGAAAAACCTGCATTTGATCTTACAAGTTGAAAATTTGAGAGTGGAGAGACCTGTCTTGGAAATATAAATGTTTCTTTTTTCCGTTAGCCACGCATACTTAACCCAGTCCCTCATAAAAGCCCTCTCCCATGTATTTAAATTTAACTTACAACATGCATGTATCACCATCAGTTACACCATATATACACAGTACATCTAAATTATTAAAAGTCACACAATTAGCACCATGATATTGATTATAGATTTAGATTCAAAACCTGACAAAATATTGCATTTTACACATAATTGTTTGTGATCACATAGTTTAGTCCCCAACTCATGGTATACATAATGCATTTATGCAATGCTCCATTTTGGCTTTTACACAAATGCAAGTAAAATATGCTTTGTTCAGGTGAAATTTGGCCAGTGCATCATTTGAGTGCAAGTAAAGTAATGAGTTTTTAGCCTATTTTTGAAAATTTTCATCTGTTTAAATAACTTTAAATGTCAAAATCAAACACTGCATATTTTAAAGAAATTCATTATTAAAGCATGTCCCATTCAATGTAAACATTCTTCATCATATGAACATAAGAAAGTTGCAAGTGTATTATAGCTGTCATTTTTCACAAATTTGCATTGAATTAACCACAAAATTCAATGGTCAGCAGTCAGCGACACCATCATCTGAAGAGTTGAGGTGCTGGGGTTTTTTTTCACTCTAGAAGCATTTAACATAGCTATGTATATACAACTTTCTTACATTCACATGACGATTTAATTGCACATTTGTTATTGTTTCAAATATACTTTGGACATGAAAATGACCACTGATCCCAGTGTATCACAAGTTGTAACAAGTACAGGGAATTGGGAAGTATGCAACACCATTTCATCCAACAACCCATGTGTGTGTGCCTGAAAGGGACATCCCTTCATGTAAGATATTCATAAACTAGAAAAGACTTATAAAAAGCTAAATAATCAATTCATATATAATTGACAACAGATTTTAAAACTAGACTAATTTTATGAAGGAAGTGATCACCTATTATTTATAGACGTACCTTGAGCAGAATTAAAGGTGTAATTCATGATTTTGATATGATGAAAACCTCACCTCTTTACTGGCTAAATAAAAAGACGAGTACAACAAAAATGTATTCTGAAAATTTCACTTGATTCTGATCATTCGTTTTCAAGTTACAAGCTTTTAAGCATTTTTAAAATCTCCATAGGCTACTGTGTTGTAATTACTGTCGGGGCCACGACAATAATATTATTAGAAAATTACACATTTTCTCACTTTTCTCAAAAATGCAAGAACATTAAAAAGAATATAATTGTCTGAATATTTTGGGACTGATTCACACAAGCAATAAATAAAAATTCACTTACGTGAGTGGAATTTAAAAGAATGGTTTGGGAATTGTAACATACCAGTTATGGATTCTTTTTAGCTAAAAAACTCAATTTTGATAGAGATGACATTGAGCATCTAAAGTGGATCATGAATTGCTCCTTTAATTTTCAGATGAAGCTCAGTTTTTCATCAGCAAAAATGAGACTCTAAATCATGACCTTAGAGATACTTGGCTTGAGAACAGTCTCATAAAAACTCTAGAATAGAGTCGGATGCGCCTTTAATCAGTGTATTTTTAATGTATTTCTTTTATTTTTGAGCGTCAAAGTGCCAACTTTGATGCGCGAGTCGCTAGTTGAGAAAACTCCTCTAGATACTAGCTTTGAATGAGGAGTCAAGGAGGTGGTGTACATCAGGCTGCACCGGGGGCTGCACCAACCAACGCTCAACAGGAACAGGACAACACAAACATCCAAAACTGTTCTAAGATCAAGTTAATCTAAGGTCATGACTTGAAATGGTCTCATTCTGGCTGAAGGATGGAGCTGAAAATTCTGAGGTACGTTAGGCCTTTATAACTCGATATTGAGTTTCACGTCACCTGCCCTCGTTATGATTTTGGACCCATGTTTCAAAAGTGAAAGTCCCAAAATATTTCATTATTTTAAAATCAGCCAATAAGAACAAAGTTTTTTACCTCTTTCTAATACTTTGAATTAATTTCATATTTTTTGGTGGTGAAGGTAAACATTGTTTTCTTTAAATTGAAGTCATGATAAGGCAGCCTATACCAAGATGATGTATTAGAACATTAGTTTTATTAACAAATTGTCAATAAGTGAGTGTAACAATGTATTGGCCCTTAATATAGCCCAAAATTACAGATCTTAAAAAATAATGAAAAATGAAATAGTTGCCTCATTATGAATTGAGCAAAATGTGACGGGAAATTCAACAGTGACTTATAAGGGCCTTATATCAATATGTGTTGCGTCCAACAGAAAAAATTCCATTCCACTTTATATCCAACTTGTGTATTATATCTTGTGAATACATGTATACAGTAGTAGTAAATAAAATAAATTTCCAAAATGTTTTTGATAACCTTAACATTTCTTTGTTTTTGTCTCATAATGTGTTTAATATCAGAGCTCCATGTATTGGCAAATTTGGCAATGTACATGTACAATGGCTATTCTTACCTATCAGAAAAATTACAAAACTTGAATGAAAAAAAAAATAGATTCAAATCTCTAAAAATTGCACTTTATACTTGGGTATAATGTACAATGTAATTACAACCAATAAATTTGAATATATAGAACGTAAAAATTGACACCATTCCGCATTTCCATTTCCCCTCCCAGTAATATTCAAAAAGTGATTGTTTATAATGTCCTGCTAGGCATTTTTTATACACTGAATTGTTTTCCCTGACACAAAACAGCCTGTAAATGCAGTGCAGCACCCAACCACCAACCCCAAAATCAAAAAGTGCTTTGGAAATTAATCCATTTAAAAGAAAAAGTAAATATATTATATAAACCCTCAAATTGTCCCAACTCCAAAAAAGTTTCTTAAACCAATATAAAAATATACTGACAAAAACTGGTCCAGGGAAATTCCAGTTGATCAGGACTTTTTAAGTTGTTAGAATCATTACAAAAATTAAGTTGTGCACAGATAACATCAGTTAGTAATTTTTCAAATTTACAAATATCCTGGATTTTATTCAGCTTTTTTATTCTTTTGCACGAATAATACTAACCCAGAGGGTGTTTTAAGTACTTCCCCCATTCAATTTAAACTGCTATTTCCACAGCTTACAAACAACCCACTTTGCAATTGTGAACCAACTGCCATAGACTTATATGATAAAACTACTGATGGAAAACTTGCTAGAGAAAATTTATTATATTATCGTAGTGTGAATGAAAAAGACCTTAAGAAAGGGGATAATCACAACTTGATATCAATGTAAACAAATCTCACATTGACAGTTTTTTATTCCCAAAATACAGTTTGAGTTCAGAGTAAATTCAACATGTTTACCACACAAATGAATGCAGTAGTGGTGTGACCTTGGTGAACATTCCATTGGGTTTACTGAAATGTTGCTGTGTGTTAAGGGAAGAGCTTTAATCACCCTTTGATACTTACCATACATATAGATTCTTGCAGGTTTCATAAACTTGTGACCTCAATTTACATTCCACCGCTTTTTAATTTGCTGTAATGGGATTTGAAAAACTCATAGGAAGCATTGATAATTCCCCACGATATAAGAGCCCGACTAAAATTCAGCTGTACCCCTCGAAACATCTTCTGCCACTTACGCCCACGTTCCTCATAAATCAACTTGAATGTGCTCCAAGTGGAGTCAAATTTTCCGCCCGTCTTGATCTGCATACGTGATTTGACGACATTAAACGGGAACCAAACAGTACTGATGATAGCGCCTAAAACAGCGCCACTTATAAAATCATTTGCAATTTCGTGCGATCTTGATCTAGGTTCAGGTAGCACAACTTTGAGGTGACCGCGGAAGGCAAAGAAGACGGCATTGCTAGGTCCATTACGTAGTAAAATTGGCGTAAGACCGCGATAATACTCGGCTAGTCCAAATTGTCGAAGTGATTTGAAGGCCTGAAATGAGTTGTAATAGTAGCGTCGTTGACGGTTGTCTTGAAGTAGTGTCTGAATGCGTTCAAATGGAACCATCACTGCTTCTGACGTACCTGGAATGAAATTATTTGACAAATATAATTTAAACAGAGATGCCACTGACTTCATTGAAAAAAACCTGAAAAAGCCAAAAATTCTTGAAAGATACTCCAAAAAGGCCAAAAATATGTAAATTTGAGATCTTAAAAAAACCTGAAATCATGGTTTGAGCTTCTAAAAAACCTGATTTCAGGTTAAAACCTGAAAAGTGGCATCTCTGTTTAAAGAGACTAGCCTGGATTTTTCATTTACGGTTCAACTTTTCAACTTTTTTTTAAATGTTTCAGAACAATTCACTGTAAACCAAAAGTGCTGTAGATGGAAAATCCACAAGATAAATTCCCCAAATCGATGGGGATTTAGATACAAACTTACAGCACCAATGAATAGATATTTACACCAACTTACACCAATATAGAGCACATAGCACTTCAGATAACACAGAAATCATCTAACACATCTTGGATGGACGTGGGTAGTCATGACTGAAGAGGTTCTCTTTGTATCTGAAGTGTGTTGTAAGATTAAAGTGTAAGTTCTATTCATTGATCATGGTGCAGTACATCCTACATTGAATTTGGGGATTTATCTTTTTTAATCTTCCAGCATTTCGGTTTACAGTGAATTTTATAGACTGAGAAGCCAAACTGCCCCTGTGATGGCATCGCTAGCAATTGGTTTCAAATTGGGGTATTCTGGTCAACTTCAGTCCCACCAAAATCATTCCAAATTTAAAGGGGCAATTCATGATCCACTTTTCACCCTTAAGGGGGAATATGCCTTTGAAAGGCCTAAAAATGAAAATTGCAAATTCAGATAGAGGACAAAATTACCTTTCTTTTGCTTTTTGTTTGACAACAATCGGAGCTTCC
>JXSR01S017157.1:0-15599 GCA_000969725.1 Ophiothrix spiculata
CCACGGAAATTGCCCACACTTTTAAGAGAGGCACCCTCGCTAATTTCGTTAATTAACCTTCAAAGATGACAAATCCATTGAGAAACCAACCTTCGATCTCCACGGTCACGGGACTCCTCAAGATGACCCAACTACATAAGCATATCACATATCAGTTGGAAATTCACACGGTGACCAAGAAGAATGGACATTTTTTTAACGTGTTAACAGCACATTCAGTGAAATATTTATGAGGTATAGTAAAACAAATACAACATGGTTTATTTTGAGAAGTAGTGAAAATTCTTGATCCCTCAGTGTTAGATGTGTGTGAATACTTCCCTCCGCTTTGCTTAGGGAAGTAGTCACGCGCATCCAACACCTTGGGACTAGTAATTGTCACTACTTCCCTCTATACCATGTTGTATTTGTATACTACCACCAGAGGTTGGGTACCCAAGAGATCGCTGTGTATATCTAGAGAATAAAAGATAAGATTTATTGTTTTGCCTGTCATCTATCGTCTCATAATGGATGGGCGTACATTATTTTGAGTAATGGGTGCCCCCGCAGGGGGTGCCCATTACGAAAAAAAATAATGTACGCCCATCCATTATGAGACGATAGATGACAGGCAAAACAATAAATCCCCATCTTTTATTCTCATTCTTAGTCACAAATTTGAGTCATTTATAAACAAAAAACGATGTAAATTATTGCCAAAAACTGGAAAAATGTACACCCCTATTCAAACATGAAATATTCCAAACCCAGTAAAGCTGTTCACGCCGGATGTGTGCGTATACCTGCATCGCGCCGTGATTTTGAACGCGCGGCTCCACTGCGTTTCACGCTAAACGCACTGTCATCTATCGTCTCATAATGGATGGCCAAAATTCCTTATTGTCCCCGCCGAACGAGTTCGGGATGGGGACTATAAAATGGGCTCCGTCCGTGTGTCGTGATGAAAATGTTGACCCAAATGTTAACCTAAATGTTAACTTACATTGTCAGGAGCGTATCTCGGAAACCGCATGCCCTAATGATACTTGATGTTTGGGTAGACCCAGAGCCGAAGTGGATCCAGCAATAATTGCGCCGCAAAATATGATAATTAAGTACCTAATTTGCATAATTTATGCATAAAATGGTTTAAATAGCAAATTTTGCAAACCGTGTACCCTACATTCATGAAATTTGGTGGGTAGGTGGGGCTAGAGGTGAGCTTGTGCCAGCAGCAATTTGAGCGGAAAATATGCTAATTAATTACCTAATTTGCATAATTTAGTTCGAAATTTTGCCTATTTTTCAACTTTGTCCGATTTCAAAGGTTGAGGTGTCAAATTGTTTGTCTTGGACCAGCGATCAAAAGTGTCAATGGTGACCCCGTCATCCGACCTTTTCTTGGGGTCGCATTTTCAACTTTGTCCGATTTCAAAGAATAAGGAGCTCAATATGCATTACTGATCTCCGCATTCGGCGTAAACCCGAGTTCCACTTGTTAGGAAGTAAAATCGCACTCAGTAACTAAGAATGGGCAATAGACTTGACTGGTTATCTATATACAGCTAGCAATCTGAAAGAGCAAAATCAGCAAATGCAATCTCAAAGCATTATGGCCGTCAAAAAATCAAGTAAGTATATTATAAATCTGGGTGATGTCACCCAAAAGAGACCAGACTCTGACCATGCTCTTGATATATCTGGCAATTATAGGCTTGATTGGTTACTAATAGACCAATCTTTTTTCACACATCTCAATATCACCACTTTTGGAATATGGTCTGTGAAGGAGTATCCCCTTGCAACCCAAATTGGTCTACCATTACTCAACCTTACAACCAACTTCTGTTGTGCAAAATATCTGCAATGCATTATTTTTCAATTAAAATTTGCTTTGAAATTTGCTCTAATTGTTCTTGACTGTGTGTTGACAGATATTGAGGTGTAGGAATATGTGAAAACAGGTTTGTCTATATAGCTAGCAGACTCATAGCATCGTGGCTGTCAGAAACCTTATTGAGTTTTGGATAAGGACTAGTCTAAGAAATTAAGAGTGCTAGTTAAAGGTAGAGTATAACATTACTTCATACTTAGTATCAGATACAAGCCTATATAATGTGATACTATAGAAGGCACTTTGGCAAGAAATGCCATACTATTCGTTTAAGTATATGTATCCACTGTGGTTATCTCTCTGAAAACAACATCTATGGTTCAATATCCTGTCATATATGATGAATTGTTTGAGTACTTAACATTTGAAAAGGTTAGTTTTGAACAAAACACATTTTGGTGCATCTTGAATTGAAAAAAAAAAATGTGAATTCCAGATTAAGATACTACTCTACATGTTTTGTTATTTGAATCATTCTCTAAGTTAGGTTTGATAGATAAATACATGTAAACATCAAACTAGGGCAAAGTTGAACTGCCATAAGTCATAACTGTCAGAATCTGACAGATTCATGTTCTCGGCAATGTTTGAAAACCAACTGACTAATATATTAAGGGTAGGGGTATATAAGTAGGTCATGATATGGAGAGTAAACATCTGAAGGCTATTATCTTCCAAAGAAAATCCCATGTACTGTGTTTAGATGCGGGTTTTAACTCAAGTTTGCTTAACCAATTCAAAACCAATAAGTGTTGTATATTATGTAGGGAATAAATAACAGACAAGAATAAGGCCAAACAAAATAAATTGTCAATGTTCTGTAATATGCTGGGTTGGTGGGTTGGAAGAAAAAAATATTGTGGAAACAATTTGGTTGTGTGGCTCTTTAGGATAATTTAATATGAGTAATTGATCGACTTTTGATTGATTTTATTTTGGTCAATAACATGGTTTATTTTTAGTTATTTTTTTTTTAATAGAGAGTAGGGTTACAGGTAACATAAATGAATTTTACCTTGGCCTAATTGTTAAAGTTGAAAATTGCAAGGTAATTTCTTTTGAGAAGCATCCAGTGACAAAAATTGTAACATACAAGCTTGTATTGTACATGAGTTACAAGTATTTTACAATATTAATAACTATATTTAGAGAAAGTCAGTAGATGGTGTTAATCATATCGCTACTAATATACAATATTTAGAATATTAAATCTTTATTTTTAGAACTTCCCTGAATTCAGGAAGTGAAAGGTGATTAAATTCATTGATACCTCAGGAAATCTACATCAGTAGAGCAATTTCTAGATTTTGATTAATTGTATGAGAAGTGTATTCTATGAAAGTGACATTTATCGTTCTGTCATCAATCAGACCACTAAATTATACTGATCAAGAAATAGGCTAGCGTTCTCATGGGATGCAGAACTAAGCACCTAAGTCATAAACATTATTGCCACTTCACCTACGAGTGAGGCCTGTGATTTGCTCTTCGCTGCTCAGTCAGAATACTAATTGTTTCTTAAAAGACATGCCCAACAATTTATTACCTTGCGTAAGCGGGAAGTGCACATTTAATTGTAACGACTTGATAGACGGACATAACCTGTTCTTATTGCCCGTGAGAATTTGTAGTGCTTTTGAGATTTTAGAATGAGTGGACAGTAATCCATGAATCTGAATGGTCATGAAATGTAATTGCGATTCATAGAAATCTTCGGAATTAACGAGCATTAGGTTGTATAGAGTGTAAAAGATGGACAGGTATTGGTCAAATGTACATAAATGACCCTTTGGCACAAAATGGCATAGGTGTCGGTTTAACATATAACACAGTGTGCTGAGGCCTTCAAGAATATTAAAGTCATGGATCCGTAGCGCTCTGTAACTCCTCCATTTTGTTTTGTATTGACCACATGTTACATGAATAACTTCCATGACTTTTTTTTAGTACTAAGTTTAGACAACATTGGAGTTTCTTTTGGGACCTTTCTCCCTCCCCTCCCCCATCTCCTAAAAATTCAGCACACTCAAAAGTATGTGGTTTTAGTCCCTGATTGATTATGATAAAAGAATACAAGTTGACAGGCATTATCTTAAATTCGGGTTAAATGTTTGTCAAAATTATTTTTTTTTCTTCTGAATTTATGAATCATTTAAATCTTATTTGTTTGCAAAATGCGAAATTTATTTCGGTATTTGATGATAAACACCCTTAAATCAGTTTTTTATCTGCTATGCTGGACCCAAATGATCCAAAGTATATTCATAATGAATTGCCAGACACCAGGTGTGGGTTCATGGCTGTGCAAGTGTTATGTTTTAATCTGTATTTGAAACAATTTGCACATCAAATATTGTCGCATAGTATGTTCAGCCTAGCTTATGTTACATTTGTTATTAAATTTAGACTGGATAATTTGTATCTTATCAGGTCTAGGTCTATGACGTAGGTGTAGAATTCGACTCCCAGGAGTTCACATCTTGTAACAGGTTTCAATCATAGCAAACTTGTGTTGTCAATAGGAGAATGCACTGGGGAGAGTGTGCAAGTACTGATCATGCTTTATTGCTTCAGTAGGGGCTTAAAATAGCTATGTTTATGTCATCAATATGATTGAATAAGACACCCAAAACGATAAATGTTAGACAGAAACACTTCTAACACTTTTTTTATCATCCACTGATGCTTCAAAATTGCTGCTATCTGTGCCAAAACACTTCTCACCATACCTTAGGTCTAAACAAATTTGTTGATTGCCTTCAGCGTCCAACTCTAGTCAAAAATTAAAAATATATATTTATTAGGGTCGAGAAAACACACAACTTTGCTCAGATTGGGTGTTTTTGAGAAATGTTTTTGAAAATAGTGGAAAATGCACCCAAATTTGGCTCTTTTTTTTTTGGGTTTTTTTTTTTTTTTTTTGATTAACCAAAAAAATATTTTCCGACCGACTCAATTTTTCAGAATCAATCTATGAAATGAAATCGCATGAAAATTGGTGCACCTAGCTCAGTGGTAGTCACAATGGGCACTGCCTCCATGCAAACCGTGAGTGTCAAGTGAAGATTTACAATTGAGCCTTTTTTTTTTCAAACAAAGTTGGAGGTACAATAACTCTGCTCCACAAGCGATAACAAAATATATGACAAATGATAGTCAGGTCTGATTTCTAGCAAGATAACAATTTAAAAGAGATTTTTACCTTTTTTATTTTAGGTAGGGATATCTTGTTGGCCAGTTGGGAAAGAAAACTCAGTGTAATTGAGCATCCTTTCTCTGACCCTTGGGATAGCTTTTTAAAAGCTTTGGGTTGAGTAAATTATCTGAAGTTAGCAGTGATGATGACCTTGATGCGCATTACTAATCTAACATTAAATGTAGCTACTTCCGTGCTCAATCTCGATTACAGACCTGTTTCCTGATGAATAGTTGTCAACTTGCCTTAAGTCTTCAAGGACACTATGATTCTTTAAGATGTTGCCTAAGGGTTATCAGTATGTGTGAAGGTGTCTATCAGCTCAGTCTGTCTTATGATATTAAAGGATTTTCACCTTGAATAGAAGTAAGAATACTCAAGATGAAAATTTTCTCTGTAACTCTACCCTGGAGTAATGGGTTAAGCATATTGTCTTATATACTGCAGTGATAATGACCCTGCACGGGTTGTAAACCAACATTTATTATAACTTGTTCATACAGTTCTTGTTTTCTTACACTTACACAAAGTAGTCGCCAATGCACTTGTAGTTATCAAGGTCACAACAATACTTAAGCTGCTGCTTAAGGGTTTTGCTATGTGTTAAGTGTCTATTAGCACAGCATCAATATATTAAAGGGATTTCTTCCTCTTATTATCTTGAATAGAGATACATAGGCCTATTTTGTACCTTGGTGGGCTAAGAATACTCAGTTTTATATTGTCTTAAACTGTCCAAGATAGATAAAAACTGTAGGCCATGCATGTATTGTGTCTAGGGCATAAGGCAACAATGCTGATCACCCTGTGGCGCAGGTTGCAATGCAAGTCAATATTTAAGCATGGTTTTATTCTGTGGCTGGCTAGTCTGTTTTCTCACACCTACATATGATAGGAATAGTCGCCAACTTGCTTCTAGTAATCAAGGTCACAATGGTACTTAAATGCTGCTTCAAGGTGTCTACAGCTCAGTCTTAAGATATTATGGGATTTTCTCCTTCAATGAAGGCAGGTGTGGTTGATTACTCAAGCTGGCATAATATAAAAGCAATATCTTTCCCTTGCTGTGATTGTTGATAGCTTAACTAAGCTAATGCTTATTGCTTTAAGTGAGTGAGTGGGGCAGCACTATTGATGACCATAGCACAAATTATAAAGTCAACATCTACTTGACTAAGCTACTATAATACTTCCATGTTGTAGTTGGCATACAGGTTTTGTTTTCTCACACCTACACAGAATAGTCGCCAATTTGCCTGTAGTCATCAAGGACACATTGGTACTTAAGTTGCTGCTTAAGGGTTATTTGATCTGTGTGAAGGTGTCTATCAGCATAGTATCAGGATATTAAGAGAGTTTTCTCCTCCAGAATACTCCAATATTGTCTCCCTACTAGGTCTTGAGTAACTTTAAAGATCGAGTTGATAATTTCACCGATTCCTTACCCGCATATGGCGGTTTTACAGAATCAGGTGTCGATCAGTTGAGTTGTAGCTTGTTGGGTTAAAACTCGCAAATTGTACCTAAGCATATGCACTTTTTACACATAACATTTATTATTTATGTGTTGTTATTCTAAGTATATTGTCTTAAAATTCGCATTTTAGATGACCATAGCACATGTTGAAAATCATTTATTGTAAATTTCTACTATGTAAGATGATGGTTATCTTGCCTCTACTTGTCAAGGTCACAAAGCTACTTAACCATGCTGCTAACGGGGTGTTGCTCTGCATAAAGGTGTCTCTCACCACAGTCTTATGATATTAAGGAATTATCACCCTTTTGAATATAGGCAAGGTACGCCTTGTCACTTAAGAATTCTCAGTAGATTTTCTTAAGCCTATTGTCTTAATGCACAGGGCAGCAGTGATGGTGACAGGTATATTAGTTCACTCTAGCTACTTCCATACTGCAGCTGGATTATGTGTCTTGTCTTGTGAGTGCAAGAAAGATGTATCTGCAATAGCTGCTATGTTTTATTAATTTAGATTACTCACTTATAATATTCCAGTCTTGGGTCAGTGGCTCTTGACATGGCTCTTCAGATGATGGTGTCACCTGAAGAACCATTTCATGAGCCACTGACATACAACAAGGAATTTTAAAAGGATTGTTCATGTTTTTGTGGCAAGGAGTTAAATAAATAAAACTTAAGGGCAGCCATTGCAGATACGACTTCTTGCAACAACATGGTCTGTTCTTTCACACCTACAAAATATCCACCAACTTGCCTTTTCAAGGTCACAATTCTATATACATAGATTAAGGGCATGTATTAAAGTGTCTTTCAGCACATCATCAGGATATTTAGAGATCCCTTTGCATAGAGGCAGGCATAGATTAAAGAAAGTCCAGATAGGAAACTTGTCTATTTGCACCCTAAAAATCTGGCTATGTTAGGGGATTGCGCCACGCGGGCGCCATGTCTGGACCGACGCTGCGCGAGTGCGTAGTGACCCATCTCTGCTTTCAGCCTCGCGCTACTATTACTTGTATACAACACAATACGCATCTTACATTTTGCCGCTAAATTGGGCGTAAGCAAGAAACAGGGCTTGACTGGCTCGATAGCCGCCTTCTCAGTCAGATTACCATTTAGTTGCCAGAGTACGGAGGCAGGTATCGTTGCATACCCCTATAATTCTGACACTGCCTCTGGTCACTTTATATTAACCCTAATTTACCTGATCCCCCAAATGTTGTTCCTTTTGGAATGATGAGATGTTTCCCACTTTGCAGCAATGCTAGAAGTCCAATCCTTCACCCTCTGTACCATTTGTGAATTAATATATTTAGATTACCATAAAGCCCATGATATACAGCTGCGTCTTGCTAGACGCTAACGGAGATACTAATAAGGTTCAAATTATTTTAACTTGTTAGCGTCTGTTTAGCGTCTTCAAAGCGTCTAAAATCAAACCACATGCTAACTGCATCTTGCTCTTACTAGTATATCATGGGCTTAAGAGAAAGTTATCGGAAAAGTTTCATTGAAGTTGCATGATTAAAATAGGTTTTACAGCATTCGGACATGTTCAGGCACAACTTTTGGAGGCTGTTTTGTAATGGCT
Organism: Ophiothrix spiculata; assembly: GCA_000969725.1. Taxonomy (NCBI): domain Eukaryota; kingdom Metazoa; phylum Echinodermata; class Ophiuroidea; order Amphilepidida; family Ophiotrichidae; genus Ophiothrix; species Ophiothrix spiculata. Next base: position 8,147 of record JXSR01S017157.1, read on the forward strand.
GACAAGAGGGGAGTTTTGCCGTATAGCTAACTCAAAGATGATCAAGTAAAATAATTGAATATGGTCATCTGGACTTACTTTTATTGAGTAGCGACGTTTCATGTCTCATCCGAGACACATCCTCAAGACTACTAATAATCTGGTGGCTTCTGTGCAGTGACCTGTGACACGGTGGTGATGTTACAGGAAACGGAACTCTTTAGTCTCTTCGGTATCTTGTCGTAGACAGAATTGTAGGCCCTCACTAGATTATGGCGAAGTCCTCCTCCTTTATTAAGTGATGGTTTTTCAGAATTCACATTAATGGCTTCTTTGACACCGCAATCGAACCACTTGATAAAAGTAAGTCCAGATGACCAGATTCAATTATTTTACTTGATTTTACAATACCTGGATGAATCAAAACCTTCATTAACTCAAAGATGCATTCTATAAAATAGATATAATAGTTTGAATGTAAAGGCACAAGTATACACTGGCCATTCAAAGTATTTCCACACTAACACATTATTCAGCCATATCTCACAAGGCGTTTATAAGGAAACTATCTGGAAACTTATGTTGCTTTTGGTCAGATCTGATAGGTAATCTAGTTAAGTGTAAACCTGAGCGTCGATTGGGATCAACCCCCTCACGTACAGGGAAGGGCAACATTACAAATGGGTCTAAAAACGTGATTTTTAGGTCAAATTTGATTTGACAACAACTGGGTCAAGGTCACTTCACCACTCAAGGAGAGTGGTCATATAGAATGTGTATATGTAATAGAGTGACAAGCAGGCGATTAAATGTCCTGGTCACGCTTGACTTCGCCAAGATAATGCTTGGAAGCATACGAAAAATGATCCTTCAATGCCTCCCAGTTTACAAAAATATGGCTGTGGTAAAAGTGGAATGGTCCCTGGTGGTATATGACATTTTAAAAGGTTTTAAGAAGTTTTCAATCTGTCATATACCGTCACAAATCACTCCACATTCATCACAGCCCTATTTTTGTAAATTGGTGGGGCCTTGAAGGATCATTTTTCGTTTGCTTCCAAGCATTTTCTTGGCGCAGTCAAGCGTGAACAGGACATTTAACCGCCTGCTTGTCACTCTATTACATATACACATTCCGTATGACCACTCAACTTGAGTGATGAACTGACCTTGACCCAGGTGTTGTCAAATCAAATTTGACCTAAAAATCACGTTTTTCGACCCATTTGTGTTGTTGCCCCTCCCTGTACATGAGGGGGTAACTCCAATTCGGAGCTCAATTTTACACTTAACTAGATTACCTATCAGATCTGACCAAAAGCAACATAAGTTTCCAGATAGTTTCCTTATAAACGCCTTGTGAGATATGGCTGAATAATGTGTTAGTGCGGAAATACTTTGATAACCAGTGTATTACCTGTCTTCTGACAAAGAAATGTCACTCGTATGTGCTACAGCAGCTACACAAACCTGTCAGAGACGCTCATAAGAGATGATGTAGTGTTCTCTACCTAGTCTTCATCATGCCATTGACAATGAGCCCTATTATGTCAGTTCCCATTTACCAAAGAATTTGAAATGGAATTTGTACAGTCTTAAGTTGTTGTGCCAATAGATACCACATCGGTAATTAAATTGTGTAGCGTCGTCTGCTAGGTTGAGAATGCCTGTTGGTAGGCAGAACGTGACCCTTATTGCCTAAAATTAATCCAGAATATATGTTAGAAAAAAGTTTTTTTCACAAAATTTTTGAAGTTATCCTGCTAATTGGACTGTTACTAAATCATTCATGATAAAATGATTTTGTTTGTACCATTTTTTAAATTTTATGACATTTAGAGAACATAGTGTGTCTAGTGAGTTGCACTATTTTCCCAATGGGCATGGGCGCACTCATAATGACGCGTGCCTTTGATGCGGCGTATCTCGAAAACTTTGCCTTGACCATATATGTCTGTCCATTTTGTAGGAGAGGTATGTAGAAGCACAAGGTAACCGGTCACCTTTAAGTCGAGAAAATGATGTTTAATTACAGGTCACTTAGCATGTAAAGTAAATTGGGACGTTTTTATCGGTGTGGATTCTACAGATTTTGCCAGAAATACAGAAGTAAGCTTGGTAGTTAGCAAATCAAGTAAGTCTTAATTTGACACAAGATGCACAAACAGTATATGAGTTTATCAATTGACAATTTTTTTGTTTTAGCTGAGTAGCACTCTATATTATTGGATTTTTCATCAAAGTTGATTGGATTCAATATTACAAGATTGCCAATACATGTAAGAAAAGAATAGATTTGAAAAGCTTTAATATCTCTCATTTGGTTTTGATCTACTCCCTAGTGAAATGTGAGCAAAGTGTGTGACATTAATATCCGTGATGTGTGTGAAGGGGAAAAAAAAACTTGAAAAAAGGGGTACAGCGCAGCTCGTGTTTAGGGGTCTAAAAACACTGATTTTCATCAAAGGGGTGTTTTTCAAAACAAAACCACAATTAGAATGTAAATCCTTGTTTAGGGGTATTTCTTCAAGGAAAGCTAAAACTTGTTTATGGGGTATTTTGCAAACCTATGTTCACGCATGTGTACATAAATATAGCTGAGTTCCTTCCCCTTTAAGAGTAAAATAGAACGTAAATCCTTGTTTAGGGGTATTTCTTCGTGGAAAGCTAAAACTTGTTTAGGGGGTATTTTGCAAACCTATGTTCACGCACATGTACATCAATATAAATGAGTGCCCCCCCCCCCCTCCCCGAGATTAAAAAGTTTAAAATGATGTAATTGAAGTGCTGTTGATATTGATGAAGTTAAGATTTTGCATTTTGTCATTGGAAAGTAATGCTACTATCTAGCAGTTTCATCTTTCAGTACCTACAACTTATGAGATGTAATCTTTGCAATTTGACTCCTACAAAAAGATCTTTGTGGTCTTTTGTTAGGTTTGTAAGCATTTAAGGAAGCACCATAGAAGGCTAGTCAGGTTGCTCTCCATTGTTGAATAGGTTTATAATCAGGTGTTATGTGGTTTTTACATCAATCAGTGAGTGTATTATCAAATTTGCTCTTATTTGGGTGTGTTGCTTTACTGTGATAATTGACAGATAAGTTACAGAGGTAGCTTTACCAAATTATCTTGTTACATTATATCCTTATGTTTCGTCCATAGTTCAGATATAGAAAGTTTGCATTGTAATTGACTGCATGGTGTATAGATACTCGTAGATATAATCTTAGTTAACCCTAAAGCTTTAAAATTGCATCTTGGTAAGACATAAGGCAAAAAAAAAAAATGTTTGCTTGTCCTCGATTGAATTTGAAACTTCGGGTCGGGCGGTCGGATTTTTTTTTTTTTTTTTTTTAATTTTTTTTTTATATCTTATTTTCCCAGGTTAAATTGCTATTTTCTCAAAAACCGCAAATGAAAATCAAAGAACATTTTTCACTTTACATTAGTTTCTGGGTTCCGTTTTATGTTTAGATGCAATAGAAGTACTCGCTCATCCATTAAAATGGTGTAATGAAGCAAAAAATGTACGCTAAAATTCGCCTCCGAACGCAAAATCCGGTGCAAAATTCGGCAACCTAGTTTCACTTACCCGATTTAAGTTGCCTTTTTCTCAAAAGGCCTTACAAATATCTGTTCAATCTTTGCAATTTTAATTAGATTGTGTGTTCCGTTTGATGTTTAAATGCAATAGAAATGCTCAATCATCCATTAATATGTAGAAAAGTACCGAAAACTACGCTAAATTTATGGCCTTCCGATTATGTTTATGATCACAATCGGTAGACCTGGTATTAAAATATGAATATTAATTCGTGACGTCATACCTGGGACTTGCATTCGTCATCGGAATTTCGCGATTTTTGTGCAAAATTTTGAAGAAAAAAAACTTTAAAAAAAAAAAGCTTATACGGCCGCAGCGTGAGAATCGGTCGGTCGGACGAGGACAAGCAAACATTTTTTTTTTTGGCCTAAACTCTCACATTTTTTATATCCCATAAATTTAGATGTCTTAAAAGGATTCCCTCCTCACACATTTAATAATAAAAAAATTACTGGGGATTAATAGCACTGTGCCTTCCATATTTGTAATTCCGTGCTGCCTCTGCACACTTTACGTTTCACACTTTTGTGACCTTGATCATAACAGTCCACCCTAGAGATCATCGCAGTGATATCAGACCTTTTTTTAAGTTTAGACCAGATTTTAAGTGAAATTATGAATCACAGAAATCACAGCAAAGAGTATTTTACTTTATAGGTTGCCCCCAGTCAGATATTGACCTCGTTTAACTCTATCAAGTATTTTTGGATATACAGTGCAACCTCTTTTATCCGAACCTCCTTTATACGGATTACTCTGTTATCCGGCTGAATAATTTCAAAGGAAAACATGTTTTGCCAGTGCCTATTATCATGATTTAATGCATTTGAAGGACATTTTTGTAATTTTTACCTTCAAAAAGTGCTTACAAAGGTTATTCACACATTATACCACTTCTCATTGAATTATTTTATGTTACACAATTAAAGACTTATATGTTATTAGGCAGATTTACACACAATTCTCTTATCCGAATTTTTCACTTATCCGGCCATTGTTTGGTCCCATCATGTCCGGATAAAAGAGGTTGCACTGTATTGTGCAATTCATGAAACTTTAAAATCAGTTAATCAACCACTGACAAGACTGACATATATCCCCCAGCTCAACCTCATCCCATTTCCTTCTCTTGACAAAATGGAATTTACACAGTTTTCGTAAGCATAAGGTGCGAGATTATGCAATTCAGACAATTTTACATAATAGGATGACTAGTAGTTGCACCCTGGTTACCTTTTTACAAATCAGCCGTAGATGGTCAGTCATCTGTCGGCAACAGTGGTTGTATTGATCAGTCACAGCTGCTTACGCTGCGAGCGAGACAACCATATGGACATTACATGGTGACACTGCTGTAGAATAAAAGGATGTTGAACTTTTTAATACACATGAGATCTGCTGCGACAAAATGAGCGTTAAGTCGCAAATTTCACATTTTGAGTTTTTTACATATTTGAATTCACAGCTTTCTAGTGATATTTGATACTTTCAGTTTTTATTTTCCATTTAGAGATAAACATCTGAGGAAGTTCTAGGAACTCTTATTTGAGAGTGACAGGGATCTGCGACAATGTTCAAAAGCTCCTTTGGTGACAGATCAAATTTTAAAAATGGGGTCTTTCATGGATGACCACCTTCCAAAATAGGGAGTCATTTGGTGATATCAACATGTGGAAATTTAGAGGACTTCTATATATGTTGAGAGGAGGTTTGGGAATGGGGTCATGTTGCCGCATATCCCGTTATGTGATTTTAGGGATTGCCTTTGCAGGTTTCAAGTTTGTGGTTTATTCAAAATCTTTGCTTGCAATTGCCAATCGTTTTTTGATAGCATATGCCATATTTATTGTTCCATAAAGGCTGGAAATTCAGTATGTTATATATCTATTGGCTCTACATGACCTATTTTTCGTTGGTGTGTCACTTGGTTAAACTTCCTGCACGCCACATTGGTTCTATTATTGATATGAGTAATTGGAATTCTTGTTGATTTTTCACCAATTAATCTGATTTTGAACGGTCTAGTTTGGAGCAGACACATGACTAGCGACAGGAAGTGCTGAAATAGACTTGACACAAGTTATTTTCTTTGACATGTATGCCAAACATGTGTCATGTGAAATTTGCAAAGTGACATTTTACATTGGAGCAAATTTGTTGGTCTATTATTTAAAAGGAAAATTAGAACTAAATTTAGATTGATTTGTGTGAGTTTTGGGACAGATTCCACTAACATCTTTTGTCACCCACAAACAAACAAATTTTATTGCAAATTCCATAAAGACTTTGTGATGAAAAAACTTATCACAAAATTGTAGCGATGATTTTGTTTGTGTTGGATAAAAACATTGCAAGTATGTTAAGGCAATGACAAATCTTGATATTACATGATATTATTTTGCACCATATCATTCTTTACATTTTCAAATCTTAGGCCAAAAAAAATTAATTGTTTGATTGGCGTAACATAGAAAAAAAAATAGGGAAGGTAGGTCGGTTTTTTTTATTTAAGTCTATGTTTCACATACAAGAACACAAAATATATGGCACATATACAAAAACATCTTCACTTTTTCTATAACACATCTTTGAATGTCCTGCAAGCCATAACTTGGGCTCCCATGAATCGATTCCCATCAAATTTGGGATTTGGAGGTTTTTTACCATGCTCAAAAAAATAAAAATATCTAGGGTCGGTGGTAAAATTAGGGTAGGTCGGGTAACGCCAATCAAACAATTTTTTTTAGGCCTTATCTTCAATACACAATACACAAGCCTCAAGTTTAGATGTTCTCTTAGTCTTATCTCAACAATTATGTTGGCTTAAATGTCATGATTTTCTAGTTTGCAGCGACAAAGTTTGAGTTCAGGATGAATGAACCAAAGACGTAAAATTGGTCCAAATAATGCATAGCTTTTCAATGGGTACACAATGTTTATAAATGTACTTTATATCATGGCATGATTGCAAAATTTGCAATAGCCCTGTTCATAGGTTTACTATTATGTCATCATAAAGTGGAAAGGCATTGGTGAATTGGAAAAACCATTGTAATCAAAATTTGCACTGGCCCAGCAATAGATTTGACTTTGTAAGAGATTTTACCATTATGGCAGTGATATCAGACCTTTTTTTTTAAAGTTTAAACCTAATTTTAAGTGAAATAAAGCACAGAAATCACAGCAAAGAATATTTTTATTTATGAATGATTTTGTATTTTGTGTAAATATTGTCAGGGTCCTTTATGAAGCGAAATTGGAAACATCAAGTGGCTCTATTGTCCAATATTACTAGTAAACCATTTTGCTATCTTCAGTGTGCTATATATTTCTAAGCCCATGTTACCTCTTTGATAATATTAGTTTGTCTATTAATATTTTTCCTATTTTTTCTTGATTTCAGTCTCAACCTATGCTAAGCTTCCAGACAGATGAAGTTGGACCACAGAACCTCAAAGTCCTAACATGTTTCCTATTACCACAGAAGGGAAGTACAGGTAGGAAAATAATAATTGGGCAAATCAGAGGTATGGTATTATTAGTTATCCCCTGTTTGTTAATTCAATACAAGAAAATATTAATGGTTTGGGCTTGTATGACACGAGGCTGAAATGTTGTATTTACGTACTATAATTACGTACGTATGTTTTGACGTCAACTGATAACAGTCAGTGGGCCTCTGAATATATCAACAGACAACTGCCGATCTTGATGTTTTGGACGATGTTCCGTTTTAGTAAGATACACCTGAATTGCTTATTTCCTAATTGTAGAATGCAGTCACAGTGTAATTATTTAGAGGAGCTTAGTCCAGTATTAATGGAGCATGGTTCAATTGCTTCCAACTGTTTTTTTTTTTTTTTTTTTT
>JXSR01S017157.1:18777-31602 GCA_000969725.1 Ophiothrix spiculata
TTTATCAATATAACACAGGTAACTAGAATGCAAAAAATCCTTCAAAATGTCTCTCCCATATGTTAGTGGCTTTTGTAATGGTTCTTCAAGTGACAAGAACCATTGGTTCTTCAGGTGACACCGTCACCTGAAGAACCATTTCAAGAACCACTGATATAATACAAGGAATTTTTGAGGGATTTTTTACATTCTTGTGACAAAGTATAAAATAAAAAGAACTTAGGGCAGCCATTGCAGATACGACTTTCTTGCACTTACATGACGATTTGTGATACAGTCTTCAAAAACTTCCCATAGTGATACCTATACTCAAGGTAGTGTGCAACAAGCTGCCGATTAACACACAAAAACCAATATGACCATACGCCGAAATAAATTAGTCCGTACTTTTTGAATCATAACAACGTACCCAATCGTGTTGAGTAATCAAATGACCTTATATTCAAGATTCGTTCATTTGGTAGCAACAAAATTAACCAAAAATAATACCCAAATCACGAAAGATTCATGTACCAAGTGTATTAATATGCAGTGATTTGGTCTTAATCAATCCTAATCATTAATTGCTAGTCTCTTACACAGTACAAAAACAACAGTTCGCAATGTTGTAGAATACAAGGGATATTCTTTGGATCTGTAACGAGTCTGATTGCTTGTTCCATACTTTAAGGTTTATTGAGTATACATGTTACTGATTTGACAGGTCTCTACCAGGTGACATGGCATTGTGGACACTTGTCAAAATAGGTTACATGTAGGCTTTACTATAGGCAAAACAAAAATTTATGGGACAATGTAAACACAAATTCAGAGTGGGGGTTGCATTTACAAATAATGTGGCCCTGTACTCTGCATTTTTGTTTCATTGCCCAATAAATTTGTGGATGGCCTTTAAGTGACTTGTTTCACAAATCGCAACTTCATTTGGGAAATTAGTCACATGGTGAACCTACATGTTGCACATTTCATAGGTCTCCGCTGTAGGACAAACAATAATTTATCGGACAGTTTAAACAGAAATCCATAGCACAGGGCCCAATTGTTTGCCAATACAAGCCGTGCCCTGGATTTTTGTTTACAATGTCCAATAATTTTTTGTTTGGCCTCTAATTCACTTCACTTTATGGAGACTTGGCAAAATCAGTAACATTTATGTTTGGCCATTGACTGTTTTTATGGGACCCATTACAATTTGACTGCATTACAAATTAGATGCATAATTTGAAATCCTACAAATATATATTTCTTGACAATTATCTCCTTGCTGGTTGTGGCATGATAGTCCATGACAGGCAAAATATTTATTTGGTTCTTCCTAACGATTATTTCATTTTCAATATATATACTTGTATAGTGGAATATCATATTTAATATTCAAAAATCATATTTCGAAACACATACATGTCCAATGTACCCTGTTGGTTTCCAATTGACATATTTTGTTATGTGAGTGCAAGAAAGTTCTATCTGCAATGGCTGCCATATTTATCAATATAACACAGGTAACTAGAATGCAAAAAATCCTTCAAAATGTCTCTCCCATATGTTAGTGGCTTTTGTAATGGTTCTTCAAGTGACAGTGTCACCGGAAGACCTATTTCAAGAGCCACTCTCCCAAGACTTGATGTTATACAGTGTACTAGTCAAATTTATGTAAGAAAACAGATATTGCAATACAACTATCTTACACTCACATGATGATTTAACCTGCTTAAAATCTTACTTGAATGCGAGAAAGTCATAAAGTGCATGCAATATCTGTCATTTAAAAAAGAATGCATTACACACTATATAAAGTGTCCAGTTTAAGAACAGTGGCTTTTGAAATAGTTCATAAATAATGTGACAAGAAGAACTATTTAAATAAAGAGCCTTGTGACATTCAGGAGACGATTTTTGCAGTTGTTTTGCGTTCTATTGACAAGGTGTCAATTAACTATGATATACACTCGCGGTCTAAAGTATTTCCGCACAAACACTTTATTCAGCCATATTTCACATGGCGTTTATAAGGAAACTATCAGGAAACTGATGTTGCTTTTGGTCAGATCTGATAGGTAATCTAGTTAAGTGTAAAATTGAGCTCCGAATGGGATCAACATTCTCACGTATGGGTAGGGGCAACAACACAAATGGTTGAAAAACATGATTTTTAGGTCAAATTTGATTTGACAACGCCTGGGTCAAGGTCACTTCACCGCTCAAGTTGAGTGGTCATATGGAATGTGTATATGTAATTGAGTGACAAGCAGGCAATTAAATGTCCTGGTCACGCTTGACTTCGCCAAGAGAATGCTTGGAAGCAAACGAAAAATGATCCTTCAACTCCCCCCAGTATACAAAAATTGAAGGGGTTGATCCCAGATTACCTATCAGATCTGACCAAAAGCAACATAAGTTTCCAGATAGTTTCCTTATAAACGCCTTGTGAGATATGGCTGAATAAAGTGTTTGTGCGGAAATACTTTAGACCGCTAGTGTATGACAGCCATTGCAGATACGACTTTCCTACATTCACTAAGGGTCCATATAAAATAATATACAGGGCAATGTTGATATGCATCCCTCAACCTCCACTGATAAGCAGTGGTTACACTTTTTAACACAGTAGTGGCATATGTGAAGACTGCGTATCAGTAGATGTCGAACAACGAATATCGACGAGCTCAGAATATCCCATAGGGTAATCAGGTGTTAGGATTAGATACATACTTCTCCCAAATATGAACAAGATGTCTCAATTTATTTACAATCTGAATTTTGACATCATCTTCAAATATATTTTTACAATTTTGAAAAATATGTCCCTAAATCACAAAATGCCATTATTGACCCACACTGTACATATCTTACCAAGTATTTGAAACATTGAAAAATAATGCCCCGTTTTGAGCAGTTTACATCCTGCAGATGACAAATCACTTCCTGCGCAAAAGGGACATCTTAATTATCAATACAGTCCTAGAATTAATCATTTTCTCAAGTTTGCCAATTTTTCACTGTTCATTTCTTGTTTCTTCAAGAAATTAATCATTTTTTGTCTTCTGAATGCATGTTTGCCTTTTCCTGTCAGCCTACATTGTACAGATTTTATGCCAAAGCCAGAAAAGAAATGTTGTTTGTTTGCCCATTCATCATACCTTTTTCTTTGAGGCTGTTAGGGGGTCTTTTTAACTTAATTTTATTCCAAAAAAAAATTGCTTCTGATTTCTATGCATGTATTAATTAAAGATCCATATTTTCAAACACAAGATCATTTTGATGTCAAAAAAAAAAAAAAACTACCGGAAGTAAAATATCAAAGAAATGTATATATTACTAAATAATCTCAAAATTTCACATTCGAGAATGGAAAAATCTGTAAATTCCTGAAGTCAGTTTGGTATAATCATTTGTACAAGAAATATATTTTTCTGGTTTCAAAATTTTGGTTAAAGGATGCATGAGGACAAACAAACTTTTTCTTTTTCTGATATCAATTTATGTTTTATATATCCCCTAATTTAATTTTCTAAAATATTTCCTGCCCTTGAACTTCTACCTACTCATCAACACTATATGTGCAGATTTGGCAAAGATTTTGAAGCGAATAATCAAAATCTCAATTTCTTTTTTCTTTAGGTTTAAATGTCATATCATTTCCTGCTTAAAGGAAATGTTACAATAGAAAATTAAGCACTACTCAAAATATCTATAATATCGATCCCGCTATTATGCCACAATAGCACAGGTCCTACACAGATTAAACCAGGCAAATTTCACTTAAATGGGAAGATTTTATTCAAATAATAAGGCAAATTGTTTGTTTTCTGATCATGTATTTTAAGATCTATTTTCCAGGGTACAAAATCTCAAAATTAGCTCAAAAAAGGTAAATGTCCCCAGGACTCATAAAATATACCACAATTGATTACCAGATATCAGTCAAGGACATCGTCCCCATCATCAAGTCTGTGCAATGTAGGTTGGATATGGGATTTGAATGGTATGATGAATTAAGATGGATTGCATGATGGATTAGCTGAAATTAGCCTGATATGCCGTACAAAATATAGCCCAGTCTTGTTCTAGAAATGATAGCAATGTTTCTGCAATCCCATACCATTTCTGTCGTTCATTTATTTCTATAGCAAAAGAAACTAGTCTTTGTTCTTTATTTTTTCTGTTGTTGATTTATCTTCCGTTTTATTTTGTGCCGCTGTTGGCAATTTCTTATCCTTCACCCGTCTCCATCCTTTAGACACAATTTAAGAGGCAAGATACACCGCATCCTAAGGAGCTGAGAAATCGTCACCCCCAGTACCAGAAGAAAGGGAACGATAACGATGCCCACGTCACCTCCACGCATGATGTGAGTCTATCATTCTATACCTGCATATAAACTCCTCTCGTTTTTATCATCAAATTTTTAAGTTGACTGTTATTTCGATTGATAAAGAATAATGTAAAGTATATCTCTTAAAATGACAATTTCAATTGTTAATGTGAGACGGAATCATTTTTGTTTTCATACTCTTAGTTTTATAAACCATGCCATTATTTCACATATGGTGGAAGTAAAATAATGTTCTTTTGAAGTTTAATTTTCTTTTCTTCATTTTCAATTCAGTACCGAAATCATTTCCATAATAATAACCGCCACATTAATTCATTCTAAACTTGTTTTTCCTCCCCAATAGCCGCAATACTACCTTGATTCACCATTTATCATTGTAAGTTAGGACCAAATCAAAATGGTTACATTTTTATATCGTGGAATGTGTATCTAAAATTTATTTGTTATCCCGCAAGTTTTGCCACATCTCCTAATTTCTTTTCAGTTAAATAATTTTCTTTTAATTAACAATCATTTTATATATTAATTAAAAGATCTCCCTCCTTTTAATTGTTAAGGTGTAAGTAAATATTAGCAATATCTATTTTCACCAAAGTAAAGAGTGTTTTTCCTGCTAAGTTAATTACTATATTGATGTAAACTTTAATTAATTATTAGAAATTTAAAAATGATGTAAGATAATCACATCACTCCCTGTAACCCACTTAATTCAAATCCATCATCGTTCCATGACTCATAAACCCTTCTATCTATAATCCACCTATCATTAATGTTTTTCGGTTCATATAAATTGCGCCCTCATTGTTCATTCGCCACATATCAGTAATATGGTGTTTCTATTTTCCCTTCCTTTTGTCTTCCCCCATAACTAAATCCCTTTCCCTCTAATCTTTGATGTGTCGTTGATTGAATTTTTATAAAATGTTTTGTTTTAGTCCCAAGACAATTGCCTTAACTCAATATATCGCATTTAATTTTTTTTTTATCATTTTTTTAATCTTAATCATTTCCAGTACTAATAAGAATTGATGTTATATGTATATTAGCATGTATCAGTGCATCATGGTTTTTTTTATTTGTAAATATGATAAATATATATTGCTTAAATTTGTTCCTCTGTTTTAATATTGCACTGAATTGTTACTGTTCATATATTTGCTTACTGAACGCTTGCCTCCTCTTCCTCCAAAATGCCTTGGCTTTATAAATTACACCACAATTTTAATAAAAACTTTTTTTCCGCATGCAGTATTATGGCATGCATTTTTTCCCAAATTTATTGATGTTTCATAAGTTATGTAATTGTTTAGGTTTATCTTTTTCAATTTGACTAGATTGTTTATTTTGTATTCCCTTCCTACTATAATTATTGGTAAAAGTGCTTACTCAAATATTTGTAATGTTTGATAAATTTAGGGATTGAAATTTATTAAAGATTAAAGCTGACATATTAATAACATCATAATAACAAGGAAAATGAGAGATTGAAATAACATTGCACGTGACTTAAATTTTCCTATTAACACAACCAAAAAACACTAACACCTCCACTCATCCATCAAAAAATACTAACAGTGGAGAGTCTAAACACAAACAAACAAACATACGCCCTGACCTTTGACCCCCCCAACAGCCCCAGCAGCCTGTGGATGCTGCTGGTGATAAGGAGGAGGAAGCTTATAGTAGAGACGACAACAAACCTGATGTTTGGCCTCCACAGGAGGATAATGATGTCGTCCGTGCAGAGGCGGTGCAGGTGGAAGAGGTGGCGCCAACAGCGGCACCAGTACAAGAAGCCGTTCCTATGGTACAGTTTTCATCTGAGCCTGGCCAACATAACCATGAGGATGAGGAAGAGGTTAGTTGTTGTTGTCTGTTTGTCCGTCTGTCTGTCTATCTTGCTGTCTGTCTGTCTGTCTATATCTCTGAGGATTGTTCCATTTGGAATCTTGGTGGCACAGACTAGACTATGCTACATGATCACCAATCTTGTATAAAGCCACTCTATTATTTGATATCTAGATTGATCAGTCATTTTGGGTATGTTTAGATGTGGCATTGATTACAATTGGGACTTTTTGTAGCTCAAGCGCTTACGCTATAAACTCGCAACCCTTTACTCTAACCAGCTGGCCACATTTTCTCAGTCACGAGCAACTAGTTGATATGGTTTGTACCACCTATCAAGATAAAGTGATCCTTGGCATCATTAGTAATTGTTTTACATTGTTTACATTGTTTGCAGTCATTTTATTGAAAAAATCTAGGGACACTCCCTGATACAGGGGTAGGGAAAGTTTTCAGGGCAGGGGTGGTTGCCAACTAAAATATTCTGATTCGCGGTTTTGAAAAAAATGTTTACATGGTATGGACCTAAAACTTACACTTGCAGAACATATACGAAATGCCTTTATCCTCCAAAAATTTTGCTTGAAATTAAAGTTTGGAGTATATTTTGCTGAAAGTCCAACAATTTAAGGTTCATGTTTTATTATGTTTTTGTAACATCATACATAGTTGACCTATTCCATGATTTTGGTATCAATGGAAAGAAAAGACATTACTCTATACTATTGTTAAAAACAAGTAAAGTTTGAGTGTATAATTGTGATTATGCACATGTTTATGTTACTAGTGTAGAAATATCTGCAAGTCAAATTATGATCAGTGCTGATGTTAAGTAGTGTGACCAATATAACAAAAAAATGTTTTTTGTCGAGAGTAATAAACTTTTTCTGTCACTTTATAATAATTTATCATCCCCTTCAAGACATTTATGAGATTAGATATTCAAGTATGTTGACATAAGCATTATCTGAACAGACAACCATTCCACATGACGGTCTCCAATTTTGTTAATATTTAATGGAAAGCCATGAGAAACAGAGATAAGGAACAACCTGTTTATGATAAAATGAGATGTTGGACATTGTAATATAAGATTGGTAACATATTGCACATGTAGATTGCTACATAGATTTGCTTAAGAGAACATATTTCATTTTACTAAGGATATCCAACTGTGTCATTTCAGATGGGTGAGAAACAAGTCTGCTTCGCCAGCGACGTGGAAAGCGACGATGAACAAATCCCAAAGACAGATCTCAAACTGCAGAGAAGGGACACACCCCACTATCTGAAAAACAAACGTGTTAATGTGGAGCCCGACCAAGCTGCTGCTGCAATTCTCTCACAAGTTCTCTCCAAAGCAAAAAATCAACCGCCGAAGGATAACATCAGGAAAGATAGGGTGAGGTCATGTCAGAGGTTAAAGGTCACCATACACAAAACGTTAGGCATTTGTTTTAATTTCAGTTTTTTCATTCACAACATGTTCATTTCATATTTATTCTGGATATATTTATGAACATCTTTTTTAGTTGAGTTTGATTTTGTTTTAATCATCTTATTTGTGATTATTACTCATCGTATTTCTGCAAAAAGGCATATTTTTCAGTTGAATTTCAATCTCACATTCACTGTTTTAATTTACCTGCAGTATAAATTTTCATACAAACAAAATGCTTGTCACACTTACCATGCATAAAACAAAACAGCATTCAGGACTGTTTGAGCATACCTTGGGAATAATATAGTCAAACTACTTGTTGACCAGGATAAAATGTTTTGCTTTTTTAATTTTGTAACAATATTTGGAATTTTGTCTGTTTTAGTCTCACAAATACCATTTTACCAATTTTATGATAAAAGGGATAACAATATTAGCAATTAGAACTTTATAGTTGCAGTGTTCCTACAAAGCATTTTCTATTGGGCGATTATATGCCTAAAAAGTATCGCTGCTGTAAAAAAGTAGCACTTGTTACCAATAATGAGATTAATTTCTGTACAATGTTACTTCTCTACTGGTCATAGGTTAGTTTCTTGCTATAGGTAGCTTTTCTATTAATGATAATGAGCTTGAAACGGACACATTATGTCCTTACATTTGAAAGTAGGATTAAAGTGTTTTTGCCTCTCACTGTGCTCATAGAACAAGGGATTATGGTCATTTTGCAGTCAAAGTGAACATGTCATAACCAAGTTTCAGGTTCATACTCGTTAGGGATCCATTTGGTCATGATTCAACTCCCAGTTGGCATGAACCAGCTGACTGGAGGTAGTTTCAGAGTTGCTGTCCTAGTTGTATCTTATATACTCTGATCAACACTTAATAGGCTGGAATAATGAGGCTTTTTTTATCCGCAAGTAAACGTAATCCTCCTTACACGCATGTCGTAGAACTGACACGCATCGTAGAACTGATGCGCGAGTTATATGTTAAACATGCGCTACGTCTACTTCAGTTGTGCTGTGTCTGTAACAATTCACAATGTGAAGAGGCCCGCCTATATGGTGTTGATCAAAGTATAGCTGAATTTTTGTGATGTAGAACAACACGGCATGGCACATTTGCATATTGCCAAAAAATTGAATATTAATTGATAACAATTTATCGTTGCAACCACACCAACAAGGAAATCACTATATTGGTTTGGCATGCTTTCTGTAAAATCTTCCAAGCACAACAAGGCACAACAGATATTCTTAAACCAGCTAATAGGTTGCTTTATGGCTTATTCAGAGTCTGTCAATACGCATCGCTCGACGTCGATCAATACGTATGCGAGAGCAACTTACCACGCGGAAGTGTTGTAAAAGACTACGCATCGGTTGTAGTGATGCCCATGGACAGACTCTGAATAAATTATATGAATACTTGTCGCTTTATAATGTGTAGCTTCGGCAGATCATCACATTGTTGGATTTAGGAGTCATAATGATGCAGTATATGAATAAATGCTACGATGCTATGTCCCAGTCAAAGTTAAGGGGTTTCTCACAGGTGCAAAATCTCCAATGATATTCTTAAAAATTTGGTAGATTTATTTGTGTTGATAAAGAATCTAAAATATAAAAAAAATAGGTCACTGTACTCGTTTAAATAGATACAGGCATTTCAAAAAGTACATATTTTCCCCAAAATTCATCTGATTTACCACACAAAGTATAAGGAAAGCTCAAAATAGTTGATAATTATGTGCTTATAAAATGGTAAATGCTCCATTGATTTTTTAAATTCTTATATATGTTAAAAGTATTTTTTGCGTACTTCAAAATACTGAAATAAAAAGATAAGGATCACGTTATTAGTTTTCAAGAAAAATGACAAAAACAGGCATTTTTCAATAAAATTTGATTTCTTTGATGGTACATCTCCGTCTGTATAATTTCCCACATATATATATATATATATATATATATATATATATATGGCACAGCGATGTGGCACGTGATTAACTAAACTTCTAGTTCAGTATGCATTGAAATTCCTGTATGCAAAACAAGTGCAAACAATTTTTTGAATTTTTACTATTTTTTAAAAAATCTTTATCCCGCAGTCTGTGAGAAAACCCCTTAAAGGTTGAAATTGTGCACTTAATTTGTTTGACATCATTGAGATGTTGCAACCCCCACTACAGACTCTTGGAAGTAAGCTTTATCGACAATGATTTCGACATCTTTCGTCAACAGTGAATTGATTGAGAAAATATTAAAGTTTTAAAATGCCATATAAACAAAACAAATTCGGCCTGACTGTATCTATTGGTCTTGACATGTTACAAAACCAAAATGACTGTAATTAATGCCTTGTAAAGATGAGGACAGTTGACTTTTTTTTTTTTGATATTAAGTTTATATTGAATCTTCACTTTACAGCAGATTACAAATATTCTGCACACGCTGCATGTATAGCTGATTGATTGCTCAGTTATATTCACTAACAGTGACCATATTATGTTCATTAATTAGATAATGATTCTGTTGGGAAATAGACTCTATAGATCTACGCAAATCAAAAACATCTATACATAATTGCCCTTTTTAAATTATTTTTAAAGCAATTGTGCATGGTGCAACTGCTGAGTGTACAAGAGATGCAAATGGCCTATCGGTTGAAGCTCTAGTCATAATTAGTCTTCAGGTCCGGGGAAGGAGGGTGGCACTCAAATTTAAAAAATAACGGGCATGTGGACCTCCAAGACCAATCAAGGGGCATTCAGTGTATGATTTTTGTCAAAAAAGTTGGTCATTCATGCAGTGTGAGAATCTTAAAAATACAAGTTCTGGCATGTTCATTGCTGGAAAGGTAAAAGAATTCATGTGAAGGACGTATAATGTTGTGGTCTCCTGACAGTACATTACAGTAGCTGATATTGGTATACTCTCATCTATACAACCTCAGATCAGATCGTCCCCTGTGTTTAACCTATTTCTTTTTAAAATTAATACAACTTCAGATCGTCCCCTGTGTTTAGCCTATTTTTTTTTTTTAATTAATGGTTTTAGTCTGCAGGGTGTACCTATTGAAACCTAGTACTAGCACTATTATTAACCTAAACTCTCAATGAGGGATTTACCATCTATAGTCTATCCAAGGCCCAAACCAGTGTCCACGTAGTGGCAGGGCCATTGATTCAATAAACGTCTATTATATGAAAGCACGGCCCAGGAATAAGCATCCATGTGATTTTCCATTTCTTGATACATTTGGACTGGGGTTGGGTTTTTTCAAGGTGTAGGTTCCTATATTAGGATGTGTATAATATACTTTTAACTATTTGACCTTGACCTCTGAAATGCATTGTGCAAGGTACCAACCTTAGGTTGTGTCTTGTTTTCTCTTGAGAGGCAAAAGAAAGTATGCAGCCCTGGGGATAAGACTGTTATGTAAATACAAATGAAATGAAAAATAGGTATACCAATTAACTTTAGATTTTGTGCTATATCTCCGAAACTATAAAGAATTTGGAAATGAAATTTTGGAATCATAATCAGAAAAATATTGGCTTTCATTTGACATCAATAAATATACTACTTCCGGTTGAGCCCTGGGGGATAAGAATGTGATTTGAACCTACACCTTTAATATCTTACATGAGATTCAGGTTGTTTTAATAAATGATAGTTTTTCTATTCTTAATGTGGTCATTTGTTAGTGATTATTCATACAATGAACCATTGTAATCCATATTATGATAGTTACAAACAAAACGAATATTATCAGGTTGAATCTACAGCTGTAATTAAGTCCTAATATCATTAATGTTGCCATGGAAACGAGCGACCTTCCATGTAATCAAAGTTTGCAATAAGACCTTGAGTTGCACAGTGGTTCATTCTATGAGGTTAAATTATTTAATTGCATGGGATTTTTACAATATTGATGCGTTACTACCGACTAGTTTTATATTTTTTTCCCACATTTATTTTTGCATATTATTTCCCTTGGCTTGGCAGTCTAATAGACCTCGCGCAAAATTAAAGAGCCCTCGTCTTAAGTATGGCGAAGCTTTTGAAGAGGAGGTATCGTTTGAAAAAAAAATGGATGTTCTTGTTGATGTTACCATCATATGGGGCAAGAAGTTGCAGTTGTTCCAACATTTCTTTCTTTTTTCTTTGCTAACAAAACCTTTGAAATTCTGAATGTATAACAATCCACGTTGCTCGTTACTGAATGATATCGACTTCAATTTCTTGCTCCATATACACTTGTCCATCGTATGTTCCAAGTCAGTATCAATGTTTGATAAATCAGTGCAATGCAAAGCACTTTGTCGTATCTAACAACAGAAATGGATACTTATCATGTTCTTTACCCACATGAAATTTATAAACAAATGATGAGTGATTTTAAAGATGTGATTATTGTGAATGTGGTCATTTCATTCCCTTATTCACAAAAAACCAGTGATTTTTGAGCCATTTTGATATAGTCTGAATCTTTCCTACTCCCAACAACTTTAAGCCGTGTTTAGTTGTGGATGTGGACTAGTGGATTCAGTCTACATTTTGATTCCTAGCCCAAACCTTGTTATTCTGCTTGAGCTTAAGTGTCTAAACCTGTTTCCCTTCATAGTAGCATGTGAACATGGTTGTTCCAAGTCTGAATACATTTACTGTGATAGTTTTGAATGCTAGAGCTTCTCTAAGTGTTAATGCCACTTAAATAATAGTAATGGTAAGAGAATATGTGATTTATCACCTGGGAAATCAGTTACATGGTAGAACCTACATAATACTTGTTTTGATGTAATAACTGTACAATGTTAAAGTACCAGATAAAATTCTGTGAGTGAGTTTTAAAATTTTTCCAGATCTCAAAACCAATTGAAACCCAAACACATGGTGAAAACTACATGTAAGCGGTCGCTTCAAAACTCAACCCCAGAAGCGACAGTTCCCGGTGCCATTGCCCAGAACCAATGCTTCTGTATATTGAAAATTTAACAAGGTGACATGTAGGTTTTACTATAGGCTATCAGTGTAAACAAAAATCCAGAGTGCAGGGCCCATTGTTTGTAAATGGATTTCGTACCCTGAATTTTTGTTTACATTGTCGAATTATTTTTTGCTTTACCTTATATATGTGATTGGTTTCCCTGATAACTGGTATCATTTATATAGACACATTATTTACAATTTTA
>JXSR01S017157.1:43342-55408 GCA_000969725.1 Ophiothrix spiculata
AAATAAATATTGATGACGTCCGAACTTGGTTAATTAATCATACTCCAGGGTTACCAGGAAGGCTTGTAATTAATGAAATCCATGTTGTCACAGGCTTCACTAGGCCATGTTAGTTGAATTATTAGGCCAATAGGGCTTGTTTTAGTTCAATTCATGGCAATAATTAGCAGCTTAAGACAACATACTGGCCATTGGCCTTGGCTAAAAAGGAAATGGCAGTAGGGCTTTGAACGGACACAGGCCATGTCAGACTAGTTCAAACAAACCACACTCTGCAATGGCAGACTGGTAATTCAGTCATGATTTTAGTACCAGTATCGATCATTTGAACTGAAGAGTTTTTGACTAGAGATTAACAATACTGGATTTCTAATTTCAGATGTAATTCCTAAGGTTATGTTAAAGAATGTAGGCTGCTTGCTTATCAATGAGAGTTATTTGATATTGCACAAAAGAGAATTTGATTGTGTTCAATCTTTATTTTTGTTTTGATAGGGCAATAGATAATATGGAAACACATATTATCAGGCGTAAACAAATTGTTCCAAGTTTCAAATGATGGATATTGATAAACATTAATGATACCTGTAATCAGTCAAGATCAATGGTTACAATGTTTTAAATCTTGCCTTATTTGGTGAAAAAGAATGTATCATACTTAGAACTTACAATAAATTTGATAAATATAGTAATTTTAATGTTTATTGTTCCATATGCATGTACGGTGCACACTAGTAAATAGCTGGTCTGTTCTTTTACATGTTAAATATTGTAATTTCCCGGCCAAATAAATTAATAGCTCTTATTCTCACCTAATTTTTCTTCAAGATTATGGCGTATTTACGGTGAATTATGATATGGGTTAACCCGCTTCATTTCGCGAGAACCCATTTGAAAGTGGTGTCTACTTCAGCCAAAATTGTCCAGTATTTCTAGTTTGTGTGTGTGAAGGAATGCAAAGAAAACAGGTCAAAAGTCAGCCAAACCATAAACTATGGGCATTGTATATGGTCAGATGCTGAGGAAAGATTTAGTAAAAAATATTTAATAAAAAAAAAAATGACCAATATAGGGTGGAATTAATTTTTTCCAACTTGTGTTTAGGAACTTCGGTTTGGTTGGTTTCAGCACTAATTTTAAAACACTTAGTGGAGGGTGAAGGGTGACTTTATTTTGTGAAGTGCATCCTGTAGTGGAACCTTTGTGTCATGAATGTCTTTTTCTCAAGGGTATAATATGATTCAATTTTATGTACATGTTGAACAGGTTGGGATTTCTTGGTTTGGACCATGTGCTAGAAGCCAAGATGAAAATAACTTTTATTTGTTTTTGTCTCAGGCTTCAAGTACACTATGCGATGAAAATCTCAAGTCTTATTGCATGGTGTATCCTATTCTATCAAACACTTTGTGAATATGTGAACTTTTCCATGTACTTTTCTCTTTGGTTCCATGTACTTTTCTCTTTGGTCTTTTTAAAACATTTTTATTGCGTTTTTGTCTTGTGTTTTTGTATTTGTGTATTTAGTGTGTTTGCATGACTGCTTCTATAGCAGATTGGCCTTTATTAAATGTGACATTGTTGTATATTTACATTGTCTCTCAGTATTGATAGATAAGTTTGAATATCACAAAGTCAAGCAGAATCTAGAGCACAATCCTGAGTAAAAAACAGCAAACAGATCAAGTATACTTTAGGTCCCATCTAAAACTCTAGGGTAAGGGTTATGGTTTGGGTATGTTTAGGGTTACGGTTGGGTCATGCTTAGTGAGTTAGGGTCGGGTCATGCTTAGTGAGTTAGGGCCGGGTCATGGGTAAAGTTTTTGATGGGACCTAAAGTATAATTTTTCCCAGCAAACTACGTATCTGGCTTACTAGTTATTAATCCTTGCTTTTTACCTCATTCTAGAATTTAGAACTTTGCATGGCTGTTATTGCACTAGTATACTCAACTATAGGCCACTCGAAAAATGTATTGAACAGCATAAACAAAAATCCATATTACATGGGTAATAAATTGTAAATGCAACCCCAACATGTATTTTTGTTTATCGTCATATCCAATGGGTGATTGTAACATTGACCTTCTATAATGTTGTTTTCCACTCCTCCCAACCTTGACTTTTATTATAAACAAAAATTCAGGGTAAAGGTTGCATTTACAAACAATGGGACCATGTACTCTGAATTGTTGTCCAATAAATACTTGTCTTGCCTATAATTACGAGATGGTTACTTGTGCTTGCATAACCTTTTTGCTGTTTGGTTGTCCATATTTAAGCTTACCATTATTTGAAATTTTGTATATTATGTTTATTTTTTGTGTGTAAATGTATACATTATTGACGTGTGCATGACAGCTACTTGTATATTTAAGAGCAAAGGATGGTTATTGTACAATGAAATACAGGCCAGGTTACTCATTTTTTATTTGTAAATATACATGGAATGCTGCCCTCTTGTGATGTGAAACAATCATTGTATTGTGACAATCCTTTGAGGGCTCTATACTGAATGAGCTGCCGTATACTATATTGGAATGGAACTATATATATCCGTATACATTTGGATCAATACCACTTGTAACATTAAGTTCTTGTCTCAACTTGATTAAGGCAGCCATAACAATTATAATACACTTTTAATAAAAAAAAATGTAACTATATGGAATCTTGTTTGATTTACAAACAATAGCCTATCTTGGAACTATCATGGCATGTGACAGATATATGCCATATAATAATAGTCATGACTAATGAATGTATTGTCACCAATAATACATGTTAAACAGATAAAATACATGAAACCTGCTCAACTTAAAATAAACAGGTCTAAATAAGCTATTTATAGAAGCATGTAAACAAAGCAGTGATTTGTTGTTGACTCATCAGTGTTTTTTTTTTTTAAATCTTTCCATGATTTTATAGTACAGTGTATTATTTTCTTGCTATTTGTGCCTGTTCATGTCAAACGAACCGTAAATGCACAAGCTTCATTTTGTGCTACAGGTGAAAATACATTTCAAGGTAGTAATTTGCCGAAATTGATCTTTTGACAGATTCACAATCCTTGTGTTTACTTTAAAACACCAGCAAAGTTTCATTTCAAGAAAATGATCAGAAATATGAAATTTATCTGTACATTTTGAGGACAATAAACAGAATATCGCTCATTCCGAAAAATCGGGTGCCAATAGCATGTTTTACGTTCTTTTGTCCACAAAAACCTTCCAGTGCCTTTATCTCTTCCAATACTGCAATTTTCGAGTAGGGCTTGTCAAAATCTACTTGGTCATATATGGTTTGTCATACTTTTAATGCCATTATGACTCTGATTAATGCCTTCAAAGTAGCGAAAAACGTGAAAAATAGCTAAAAATGAGTTTCCATCGCAAAAGTGTTACTTTTGGACATGCTCATTTTCTTTTAGTAAATAATACTTTTTCAAGCCTATTATAATTTTTAAACAGATAAACGATCAGCATTTTATATCTGAACAATGATTTCCAAATTTGATGACATCTTTCCATAATTCAAAAACGAAATTCATTTTCCACCAACATCGTGTGAGCTACGTTACTTAAGTTTGGTATACCATTATTTGATAGTGAAAAACAGCAATTCCAACAAAATTTAAGTATGCTGACAGCAAACATTCCAGTGAATTTGAAACCATAATAGAAAATGTCAAATTTATTCATGTTTGACGAAAGAAAGTGTTGAACATGAAAATTTGAACCGACCATGTTAAGAAATGTGAGCTACGTAACCATATATCTCAGTAACCATAGGCATTGCAGCAATTCCATTTTAGTATGTAATAGAGATATACACTACTACTTCGTTTATATTAGAATTTACTAAGTAAATGGTCTAATGTATGTTTTGGGCATTAAAACATGCAAAAACAGTGAGCTAAGTTACCGTGATCTATGTTACTACTGACCTCTACAGAACTTATAATTACCGTTTCATGACTTTTCTATGCACTAACAGTGCATATGAAGGATACACTTGCCTACAAATGCAAAAAATTGGCGAGTATCAATACTTAAAAATTGAGCAGGTAACGTAGCTCACCCATTGCCCACCACGTAAAAATGGGTAAGTCTTTGTAACAGAAAAAATATAAAAGTGGTGTTGACAAATCACTTGGATTCAATGTCCATGACTAGTTTGCTAATAAAAAACGCTTAAAAGAAAAATATTTGAGCAACTTTATTTTTTCATTTTTTTCAACTGCATTGGCACCCGATTTTTCGGAATGAGCGATATATAGGTTTTACTGATCTTTGAAAACGTTTATCTCAGTTGTACATTTTACTCCCTGACAACCTTTGACGGACCATAACTTGACTTCTGGAAATCGAGTGAAGTTCATTGAGGTGTCATTTTGATCCTTATAATATGATCTTTGCAAATATTTCCAAAAGTGAAAATGACAAGAGGCTGCATTTACAGCTTGTTTGGGATGGAAGGTCATATTTATGAAATAATTGATACAACTAAAAAACAATAATTCCATGGATAATGTAAGCAAGTGTGCAGGATGCAGAGTGATCCAGTAGATCAGATATTTTCACATGTACATGCAGTTGGCTCTGTACTCTGAGCTATTGTTTAACATTGCTCCTTACATTTTAAGGAGATGTGATTGATAGTTTACACACCATCCTCACCAAAAAATTGCACAGCATGGATGTTTTAAATAGTTTGACTTGTTTCATGTCTTTCCGAGGTACATAAAGTATGATTTAATTTTTGTTGTGGAAACTATGCAAATGCACTTTATTTTAATTTTATGTTTTAATTTTAAATCTGCATTTTTGTACAATGGATGTATTTCAATTTGACACATTTTCTTTAATATGATAAGTACTTTTAATGATGTTTTTATCTCATTTATGTTTATCTTGCAGAAAATCACATTAAAATTAACAAAAGACTCCAATGGGTTGGGATTTAGCATAGCAGGGGGAAAAGGCTCCACACCGTACAAAGGAGTTGACGATGTAAGTCCACATTGGTTTAAAATTTTATTGATAACTGTATTGTACGGCATATTTCACGAGAGAATGTACCAATACCATAGAAGACTATGGAAAACACATTTCTCTATATATTTTTTCTTTTGCATTTACATTTGACATGTTTTGTTGTTTAAAATTAACATATTTGTAGAAGACCGAAGTTGGTAAAGTTTGAGCCATAAATATTTTATGGTTTTCAAGTTATGGGACATGCTAACATGTGAATGTTACATTGTTTGATGGACACCAATTCCCATTTTTGTCCATCAAACATAACATTCACCTGAAAAACACTATTTTGTTTGTAAAAACAGAAATATACTTCAGATATTCTGGAAATTGGTTTTAAATGATTAATTTTGTTGATATACATAATATATAAAACTTACAGTCAAATTTATTTTCAACAAGGTGTATAAAAATCATCATCTTGACTACTAATGTTACATTTTGATGGTTAAGAACTGTCCATCAAAAAAGTGGCTTTTGCAATGATAAGTGCTGTTTATTTTAAAAATGCAAGCATTAATAAAGTAAATTTTGATTCTTAAATATGTATTTTGATGTACTGTGTCCATGTAAAAGATTATATTGGACACTGACCAAGTATTATACTTTAAATCACTTCAAATCTCATTTTTCATGCAAAAATGGGAATAAATGGTACCCTCTATCATGAGATATGTAGTTAGATTTTAAGATATACGTTGTCCAAAGCAGGCCAGTAACCACAACAGTTTTGTTGACCCCATACTACTTTTACTTGTTGTGAAAAATGAAAAAAAAAAAAAAAAAAAAAAACATCAGGGATTTACAATCTAGTTTTTAACAACGAAAGTCTAACTTTGGGGCCCAAAATTTTAATTTGGCGATATCTTGTGGTTAGATGTTTCTCCTCTGTTGGTTATGCGTCTGGTTGAAAGTAAAGACCCTAAACCTGTAGATTACGAATTTAAGCCATACTACGGCCAACAACTTATGTCATTGGGCTCATAAAGACAAAAAAAAACTTATGTCATTGGGCAAGATATTTAAATTCAATCGCTTCCTCAACTCACAATGTATCAGAGTTGCAATGTAAGTTCCTGTATCTGACATATTTCAGATTTTTATAGATTTCTCACTCAAATGTTTGTGTATTTTTTCCTGATTACAGGCAATTTTCATCTCCAGAATATCAGACGGCGGAGCTGCAGATAGGACGGGAGCGTTACAAGTAGGGGATAAAGTTCTAGAAGTAAGCCATAATCAATTATACAAAATCATGATATTTTTACCTTGAGAGTTTATGAAGTTGTTATAACCTAATTCAGGATTGCTGTTTTATGAGAAGCGGGTTAGCGTAGCAGTACTTCGCCATCTTTGCAACAATGAGTCGCAGGTTCGATTCCCAGCTCTGGTGTTGTATGTGCAATTGGTTTTCAGTCCATTCTTGTTTCTTCTGGGTTTCTTTGGGAACTCCGGTGTTTGCCTGCAAATTTGGAATAAAGGGGTATCTTTGACTGCAATGGAATTGAACTTCTGTGTTGAGATTTTCTGGGTTACCCTTGGCTATCACACTAAAGAATCCTTTCTTTCATAGCCCAACAATAATCATTGTTATAACAAAAAAGAGGAAATATAGCTGAGCTGAATTTAGAGACATTTTTGTGAGATGATATTATCAAAATCAGAAATTCAACCCAAGTTGTGATTGTGTACGACAAACCAGCTGTAAGTGAGACCTCTTAACATTTTAACTCTTTTTCAGTGTTAATAAAGTCAATGTAATAAGGATTCAATTGAATTTCACTCAACATGTGCAAGTCAGATTATGGTATGAGGTTGATATGGAGTGAAACATGAAACTAAAATAGATACCTTCCACAATCAATAAAATAAAAAAATAAATAAATACTGGGGATTTATAGTGCTCTATGCCTCCCAGATTTGTAATTCCACGCAGTCTTTGTACACTTTACATGTGTTTGCTGACCACTGTGGCCCAAGTAAGATCCATTCCACACCAAGCATCATTTCAGGTTCTGCGACTACCTGTAGGGCACTAAACCTTGATCAGCCCACATATGCACCACATATGCTCCCAGAATTTTGTACGGTTTTCCACAAGATAGCAGTTAGTTCCTTGTCCAGGAGAATTTCAAGCACACTCAACATTTGGCACCAGCGGGGTTCAAACTCGGGACCTTTCGCACCATAAGCAAGAACATTACTGTTTGAGCTAACTTGACTGCTAATACATACGCCATATGTTTTTTTTGTTGATAGTGTTAGAAAATTCATTTCCAATCAGTTTGAAATGACACTTTTTGAAGAAAGTATAAATACCATGAATCTGAAAAAAAACCCCACCAAATTACAATCTTTTCAGGTGTTTTCACTTGTAGTGCAAAATGAAGTTTGTCACATTCATGACTCCTTCATGGTGCGCGATATCAGTTTAGATTCTTTGGGTAGAAGTGATTTGAGTAAGAGTCAAGGTTTTTTTTTAAAGATAAATAACTATTTGCTGTGTGCTATTTCTTTACAGATTAATGGTGTTGAAATGGGTCTTGCGAGCCATGATCAAGCTGTAGCATTACTCACTAGTAGCCGAGATATTCATTTGGTTGTATTCAGGGAATCTATGGAAGTAGAACATCATGAACCAATTGTCAGTAAGTTGAACCGAGAATTGTACGAATTGTGGTACATTTTTGAGTAGCAAGGGACATTTTATACAAATTGATTTAGAATTAGTATCGAAAATGATGTATTCTTGCCAACTTTAATTGTTATATGAGATGAATAGAGCTTTTATTGTACTGAAGTTTGTAAAAGTCAAAATGATCATTTATTAAACATACATATCAGGAAAAACTGTTTGCGTACCCTCAAGTGAACTTTAAAAATATTGGTCACGATATTTGACAAGCTTTTTCCCACTGCTAGCAAACCATACTGTACACTCCCGGTCAAAATGTTTGCGCACATTTAGATAAGGGCAAATATGTAATTATAATATCAAACAACCAAGACTCTGAAAAAAATCATTTTTTTTATTGGTGCCTTATGTATCCAGTATTAATAATCTGTGTTTCCTATATTCAATCTTCCATAACCATAAGATGGCTGATTTCCTGGATCATATACAAATACACCACACACACTTTTTGATATGTACCTATGTAGTTTATTATTCAATGCTCATTATCACCGTGTAACAGTAAAAAAACATTTTACAAGTTTTCCAACAAATGTGCAGTTATGTATTTAAACTCCGTTTATGAATGTGCAGAGGAAAGTATACAATATGTTTAGCACGCAGTATTTTCAAATGCGGTGAATGCAATTCCTGTTGAATTTTTTTAGATCTATATGTAAAATATAAATCCGAAAAAAATTACGCAAATGATGAACGGTTCTCGAGATATAGCTGGTTAAAGGTTTTGTGTGCAAACACTTTTGACCGGGAGTGTATGAGTAAGTCTATTCTCATTTTGTTTATGTCCTTACAACATCTCATTAATATTCTTCTTCTTCTTCCCATACTGTGCATGACCTCTGCTAGAGTATTTTCGCACATGTGTTGTGGTGCATTCAAATGTGTTGACAGGTGCATAAAAGAGTCAATACTATGATACAGGCTATAAACAAGTTTTAAAAAGGTGACATCTGACTAATGGAACCAGACATCCCTGACTCTGGTCTTGAACACGTCCAGGCTGGGTGAGTCAACCACATGTTGAGGCAGTTGATTCCATAGACGGATGGTGTCAGGGAAGAATGTGCCTTTCATGGATGTGGTGCGGGTGTTTGGAACCTGGAATTTCTGGCTGTGACCTCTGGTTCTTCTTAAGGCAGGAAGGAGACGACTATCAGGAACTTCAATCAGCTTGTTGGTGATGCGATAAAGCATAGTGACTTTGGCAATATCTCTGCGTTGTTCTAATGTCTGCCAATCAAGTTGCTGGAGCATAGATGTGACGCTACTTTCACGTGAATAGTCGTTCATGACGAACCTCGCAGCCCTCCTCTGTACGGATTCAATTTTGGCGATGCCTTCCTTGGTTGATGGAGCACAAGCACAGCTAGCATATTCAGCAACTGGACGGACAAAGGTGTTGTAGCAGCGAGCTTTTATTTCACGAGGACAGCTGCTCAGGTTGCTAGTTAGATGGTTGGTTTCTGTCCCCTTTACTGACGCAGACTTCCAAATCTCAGGTAAAGTACCACTGTCAAGCGAAGCTTGGTACAAGACGGTCAGCATAGGGCCAAGGTAGTCAGCAAGTTCTTTCAACAGGCGGGTCGGAATGTTATCAGGACCAGTTGCCTTGTGTGGGTTGAGCTTTTTAAGAAGCTTGATCACTCCGTTTGCCGACACTTCAATGCAATCCATGCTTGGATATGGACTTGGTCCAAGGTCAGGTAAAGAAGCTGAGCTATCTTCCTTGGTAAATACGGAGCAGAACTGGTTATTTAGGATGTTTGCTTTGTCTTTGCTGCCTGTGTATAGGGCGCCTCTGGGCCCACGAAGTGGAGCAACTCCATGGTTGTCATATCGTTTCTTGGAAATATGACTCCAAAAACGCTTTGGATTAGACTGCAGGTCGGGACATATAATATTGTTGATGTAGTTATTATATGCATCCTTGCATACTCGTCTCATCTTTTTCTTGAGCATGCTGTATCTATCCCAAAGGCGTTGTTTGTGCTGGCGACGACAAGAACGGGCTTTATTATAGGCACGCTGTTTTTGTCTGCTAAGTTGCTTTACTTGCCGTGTGACCCACGGCTGGTGGAAACGGATAGATGTCAGTTTGGAGGGTACCATGTTCAGGATGTCTGAGAGCTTCGACTCGATAAAACTCCACATCTCAGTAACAGAAGATGAATGATTGTAGGATGCTGTAAATTCCTCCATCATCTTGTTTCCCTCTGCATGGATTGACTCCATATCTGCCTTGTCCCACAGGTAGATTTTTCTACAAACTGGCTTTCTGCGTTTAGGTTTGATGTTGGTGTTGATGTAAACTATCTCATGATCACTTATACCTGGTAACGAAGAACATTTGATGATGCATGACGGGCGATTGGTGAGAAAGAGATCTAATGTGTTCTCAAGTCTGGTAGGGAAATCAACAACCTGTTCTAACCCTGTCTCAGTCATGGTGGTGAGGAGATTGTCATTAATAATGTATGGGTACTGATGGCCGACTACACTGAAGCTATCCCAGCTGATGTCCGGCAGGTTAAAGTCGCCTCCTACCCACATGATTGACTTTTTGTTCTTACTGGCAACCTCTCTGATTTCATTACACAAACATTCCATATATTCATGATCTGATCTTGGAGGGCGATACACAGAACCAATTATGAGTGATTCCTTTCTACTTTGATTGTTGTTATTCAAAGTTAAGTCATTGACTTTTAAGTTTTGATTAATTGGTACATCTGGTTAATCGAGATGCTTTCACTGCTGCAGAGTGTTAACTGTAGTAAAATTAATTTCTTGTATTTTACACAGAACATGAACCTCCAGAATATGCAAGCCGACTAGCAGATGGCGATCTAGCCAATCACATCGTAGAACCGGCCATAGAAGAAGTAGAACTTATGAGAACAGGTGGCCCTCTAGGGTTGAGTATAGTAGGCGGTATCGATCACTCTAGTCATCCATTTGGTGCTGATGAACCAGGCATATTTATTTCAAAAGTAAGTGTATTATTTTTGGTGAGAGTGAAGGATGATGATGGTATAGGTATAGGATATTTGCATTTCAGACTTGGTTATTCTTATGTAAGTTCATCAGGTTTGTAGTCAAATAAGGTAGACATTTAGTTTTTCAAAACCAGTATATAACACTCACCAGACCTGACGTTTCATCTGCCTTGGTCAGACAAATTTCTTCAGAGCTGTGATCCTCTGCCGATGCTGGCACTAGTGTTTGCCAGTTTTACCATTGCAAAGCAGAGGGTTATAAATGTTGCTGAGGTTATAGGTACACCAAATCCGAGAGAACAATATCTGAGAGCGAACAAAATAATTCTGCTATTGCGGACCATGCTGCAAGAAACAATCATGTTATCAATTGGGAATCTGCCAAAATAATACACCAAGAAAGTGAATGGAGCAAACGCTGGATCAAAGAATCCATTTGAATTCGGCGTAGAGGGAAGCATAACATCATCAACCGGTACAGATGAAACGTCAGCTCCGATAAGTGTTATACATCAGACTCACTTAGTTTGGGACTGATGACATTTCAGACTGAGATTTGCATCCATTCGTGTCAGGTCTATGCTGAATCTGATAAGTGTATCTTTTAAAATTTTGCAGGATTGATTCTGATTCTAAAAGTAACAAAATGAGGGGGTGAGCCGAAGAAAAATGAGAATTTTATTTTTTTGTGAATCAGCCTAATGCTGATAAGTGTATGATGTCTGAGATTCGCTTTAGGTGTTGATAGTACAGACATATATGGAATGAACTGTTATTTAGAGATGACAGTTTTCCTGTTTTAACCTGATTTCAGGGTTTTTTTACTCCAAATTTATGCTTTTTATATAATTTCAGCCCCTCTTTTCAGCTTTTATGCCAAAATTTTCATACATTTTCAGGTGTTTTTTTTTTGAAAGTTTCAAGTTTTTTTCATTGATACATGCTGGCACCTCTGATTATTTACTGATACTTTTTGCAAGGCACTATTTCATCACAATCTATTAATCTATTGATTCCAGTGATCACACAACTAACCAAATCATTTAGTAGTAGCATAATTTGACTCTTATTCTTTGTTTGTAGATTGTTCCCAATGGTTCAGCAGCAGAAACCAATTTGTGTGTAGGAGATAGGATATTAGAAGTCAACGGTTTGGACATGAGGGACGCCAAGCATCAAGAAGCTGTCTCAGCATTATTACATAATACACAAAGAATACACCTAATAGTCAGGCATGACCCGCCACCTAGGGGATTACAGGTAATCTACATATCTCATAATACACAAAGAATACACCTTATAGTCAGGCATGACCCACCACCTAGGGGATTACAGGT
>JXSR01S017158.1:61335-75495 GCA_000969725.1 Ophiothrix spiculata
TTCCGACTAAAAATACAACAAGAATTCCTTTAAAAATCACAGAGAACTTTTCTTAAAATTGTAAAAAACGTATTAGTACGTTTTTTTGACACCTACAAATCCAGAAAACGGACTAAATACGGAAAAAACGGACTAGTTGGCAGGTATGAAAATGGCCAACAAATGCATCTTTTACCATTATTTGTGCATGTATAATGATTAAACTGAGATAATTAGACATTAAATTAAAATCAGTATTGGAAGAAATCAAATACTCAAAATAGTAACTGTAAAATGACTGAAGGTTATAGCAAAAACAGGTGTCCCAGAAATATGTTATTACTTTGTTTCAAATTCTAAGTAACACCTATAGTGTGATCCAAAATGGCAAGTACATTGTAACTTAACGCACACAAATTGGGTTAAAACAACAAAATATGTATTAAGCACATTTTTGAAAATAAATTCCCTAGGAAATGGCTCTGAGATTAAAACAGAAATAGTTGTCTCCACAATATGTTGTAACTATGCAAAATGAGGACTAAAATGACACACAAATAAAATGTTTTTGTGCACAAAATGGGTAGCATCAATAAACAAGATGGTTCGCGAACCAGTAGTCTCGCCTGCGTATCGACCGCCTACTTAATCATTCAGTTGTGGGGTGGATCCCAGGGAAAGGTCGGACAACGGGGTCACCATTGACACTTTTGATGGCTGGTCCAAGACGAACAATTTGACACCTTAACCTTTGAAATTGGACAAAGTTGAAAAAAGCTACATTTTATGCATAAATTATGCAAATTAGGTACTTAATTAGCATATTCTGCGCTCAAATTGCAGCTGGCACAAGCGCAGCTCTATCCTCACCTACCCACCAAATTTCATGAATGTAGGGTGCACGGTTTGTAAAATATCCCATTTAAAGCATTTTACGCATAAATTATGCAAATTAGGTACTTAAAGGGGCAATTCATGATCCACTTTTCACCCTCAAGGTCACCTCTATCAAAACTGAGTTTTTTAGCTTATAAGAATCGTCAACTGGTATATGTTACGATCCCCAAACCATTCCTTCATATGTCCTTGCATTTTTGAGAAAAGTGAGAAAATGCGTCATTTTCTAAATATTGTCGGGGCCCCGATAGTAATTACAACACAGTAGCCTATGGAGATTTTAAAAATGCGGAAAACCTTTGTAACTTGGAAACGAATGGTCGGAATCAAGTGAAATTTTCAGTATATTTATATGATGTACTCCTCTTCTTTTTGTCACATCAAAATCATGAATTGCACCTTTAATTAGAATATTTTGCGCCAAAATTGTTGCTGGATCCAGATCGGCTCCGGGTCTACCCATTCACCAAATATCATTAACGTAGGGCATGCGGTTTCCGAGATATGCGGACGGCGGACAGGATCGCTATGTCTCTTCTGAAATTTTCAGGCGAGACAAAAATCAGTATCCAAAATAGTGCCCCCTGACTAACACCGAAATCTTTGAGGGACTTTCAGTAAACCTGAAAAGGCCAAAAATGCAACCGTTCATGGCCACGCTATTCATCTTTCCACTGAGCGGGGGGCTCAGCCGCCACCTTTATGGGCTACAACAGAGATATTTCTCCTATATACCATTTTTGATCAAAATATTGTAGTGTTGCTTTTTATATGCTTAGTGTACGCAGCGTCAGTTCAGCCCTACCCACTAACCATATCCTTGTACCTTGTAGAAATCACTTCCAAAACCATCCGCCAGGGACTATAACTGTAAGTTGGAGAGTGGACGTCTAGTTGTTGGGGCGGATTTTAGGGAGGAGGTCAGGGTTTTGGAGCTTTGTCTTGAAGTCGTTGCTTGATGCTGCGTTGATGGTCTGTTGTTGAATGTTGTTCCAAAGTTTTATGCTTTCAGGGAAGAAGGACTCAATGATAGGAGCTGATGACCAGTGGAATTCGTCGTATTGGCAATGGTGGCCACGTCTGGCGTCTCTGTTGGGTTTTGGTCTGATGTAGTCGGATACGTCGATTTCAATTTCGTCGTTGATGATTTTGTAGAGGGTGGTGAGGCGCTGTACCTTTCTTCTGGTTTCAATGGAACGCCATCCGAGTTCCTCAAGCATGATGGAGACGCTAGAATTTGTTTTGAAGTCTCCCTGGACAAATCTGGCTGCTCTTCTTTGGACTTTTTGAAGTGCATCCTGGTTTTTCTTGGTGCCAGGATTCCAGGCGGCTGAGACATACTCAAGATAAGGTTGGATGAAGGCAGTATACAGGTTCTCTTTGATGGATTTAGAACAGTGGTGAAAGTTCCTTTGGATGAAATTTAGCATTTTTGTTGCTTTGCTGGCTGCATGTTTGGTTTGTTTATCCCATTTCAGGTCGTTTTGTATTATGACATATCATCAACATGCATGCGGTTTCCAAGATTTATTCCGGACAAGAATCATGGTTTATTCAGAATCTATCGATATATGCATCGAACAACGCCTATCAACGCACAGTCTTTTACACGCGCTATTCCTTCAGTGCACAGCGCGTAAAGACTGCGCGTCCATGAGCATCAATTGATGCACATCAAAATACTCAAATAACTTTAAATCAGGGACTGTCTTTTGAGGTGCGCGAGAGCGATCGCGCACCATTGCGCACCTTAAATTCCCAAGAGCAGCGCGAATTATCGCGCACCTAGACTATGACGTCAACTTAGTACAATTTCCAAAATCCTGTTGGGCTTCGATCCAGAAAAATTAACTTTGTTTGTTTATGTTATTATCATCATTGTCACTAGATGGCGATATTCATAACTTCATAAACTACTAACTATCACGCTTACACATGCGCAATACATAACAAGATGGCGACTCACAGATCGGAATTCGAGGAAAATGTCACCTCGATTTTTGCGAGTTTTGTAATTTTTTTTTTTGAAAAAGCTCTTTCGGGTATTTATTAGAACATTTAATGAACTGAATTCTAAATTTTTCATTGTGCATGGTATTGTTTTCTTTCAATCGTGGACCGGTCAACCGGTACTATCTTGATAAAAAGCAGAATAAACATTGTTCAGAAAGTAGGCACAGCATGTTTTCCCGAAAAATTACTTCGATTTGAAGGTAAGAATTATTACCGATTATACGAGCTCAGATTGTTTGCTTTCTTGGATCATGTGATTTTAGGAAGAATTTTCTGCTCCCATTGGACTCGCCTGACGTGGTAGCTGGGTTAGGGGGGGATGCTGCCATTGGTTCCGATGTAACTACTGACATCATGCGGGTCTGAAAAGCGTTAAATTACGGTACCTTTGAAAAATGTCCAAGAATTATTTTAAGCAACAATATATTAAAAAAATATACTAGTATTACTACCCGGCCGTCGGCGTAGCCTATAGGCCTATCAGATTAGTTGCTTATGCTTCTCGATCGTACGAGGTTCCACTTTTTATATCTAGTTTGCAGGCAAACTTAGTAAGACCTGGGTTGAATACATTCTCTTGCTCGAGACACTCAAGTCAAAGAACTTCGTTTTTTGGCTTGAGGCAAGGTATGTAGGTAAGCCTATCACATATTAAATTAAACGGTAATTTGGAATAAAATGAAAAATAATGGTACTTCAAAACACAAAAATTACTTAATTTCTATATTCATGTAAGGAACCTTTTTGAATTAAACTTATGAAAAACACACTGTTCGGATCAGAGAAATCAAACATATGTTTGGTTTGTTTACAATGGGTTATATGTATCTTTAAACATCATTTTTTGTAATAGGTAAATTTAGTATCCTTTGTGGAGTGTTGCAGTGCGTATTTTGATGACAAATAGGCCTACCATTTCTTGGGACATTGGATATGTGCACTTATGCAATAGGCTTGATTGCAGAGTTCCTTTCTGGCCAGATATTTTGGATAAACATTCTCTTTTATTGATAAAAAATTAGTAAAAAAGCTTCGCTTTTGGCTTGAGGCAAGCTGTATATTAAAGCCTATCATATAACGGTAAATTGTGCATAAAATCGAAATCAAAAAAACAACAATTGTTCTTGAAAAATCAGAAATTTCTTTTTCCATATTCATGAAAGGAACCTTTTTGAATTAAATTCGCACTGTTTGGATCAGAGAAATCAAACGGTATGTTTGGTTTGTTTACATCGGTTACCAATTTGTAAACACATAGATCTTCAAACATCATTTTTGTGTGACTAACAACTACGGGAAGTGTTTAAATTTAGTTTAAATATCCTCTGTCATGTTTGTGGAGTGTTGCAGTTCGTATTGATAAATATGATCATTTTTGGGATATTGGGGTATGTGCACTTAAATATGCGCAAGGTTTGATTGCAGAGCTTGCTTCTGGAAGTGGTACCAATACCACTGGCACTGCCAGAAATTTCGGGTAAGTTGTCTCGGACTGTAAAAAAGCCAACAAAAATTTGAAATATAAAGCAGAGACACCTCTTGTAGCAACATATGTCTGTGATTACTATCAATAGCACTCGGTTCAAGAAGAATTCATAATCAGAAGCTTTCATGTACCCCCAGGGGAGGTACTCAAGTTTGGTTTGGGTAGGGACGTGCCGCAGGGAAATTTGAAAAACAAAACATCCAAATACCAATTTTCAAGAAAAAGGGACCCATCCATATACCAAATCTTCCAAATTTTGAGTCATGTTTGATCAAAAATGGCATTTTTTCGCCCAAATTTGCGCTATTTTGGCACAAAATGTCTAAAGTTTTGTGAAGAAAAGTGACCCATCAAAATACCACATTTTGGGAAGAAAAAGGGCCGATTGAAATACCAGAGAGCCTGATTTTGCTACCCGAATTTGCGGCACGTCGCCATAACCACTTTTGTACTAAGTACCCCCCCCCCCCCGGAATGTACCGTACCAAAAATTGACAAAATTCGGATTGTGGACTGCCGAATTCAACACACTTGACAAAGTAAGATGGCGTCAAAATGATGTCAATGCATACAAAACCTCTGATTTTTAAAGTCCAAATGTCCCACTAGTCGTTGCAAATTTTACTTAAGTTAGCAGAATTAATGCTCATTGGCAAGTATAGGCAGGAGCGGACATCCAGGTGTTTTGTTTACATCCGGGACGTTTGTCTAAAATTAAATAGCGCGGTGAAAACATTTTCCGACTTCCCATTCAACTCAATCATGGAGAAAATGCCGGCTCGCGGAAACTTCAATCGATTTTAGCAAATTGTCAAAATATTTCGATTCCAAAATCATATGAGGTGTGTGGTATTCAAGTCATAACAAAATGACAAACAGCTTATCATTTCACAGATTTTCGTCTGGCTAAAAAAGAGAGAAAATGAAGGGATGACTGGCTGAAGTATTGATTGTTTTCACCGCGCACGAAGTCCAGCGCGAGTTATCTTTAGATCATTGTGCTGCGTATACCCTGCGTATGCCCAGCGTATGACGTGGGTCCGCTTTCGTCTATACAGCCTACAGGTCATTGATCCTGTCAGACACCGATGTCGATGACGATGTACACAACTTGAAAAATAAAATTGAAAATCGGGTAACGGTTGGCAAATTTTTGGCCCATTGGCATTGCGGTTAAGGGCCGTTAGACTTAGCTAGAAAAATAATAAATAATGATGTTTATTGATCATGCAGACATTGTGTTGACTGTCACTGATATGCAGTTCGATTCACTTATAATTATCTCGATCTCCTTATTATCAGTTACTGACACTTGTTTTAGTGTTGACTCACCCACAATAACGTCGGCAGCAATGCATTCCGATTCGCTAAATTCCAGAAAACTGTCAGTACTAATTCATCAAACTGCAGGCAGAAAGAAATCAAGTGTAACCATGTCACTGAAATCTCCTCAAATCCTCTTGAGGCGGGTTTATTATTTAATTAAATGTCATCTGTTTTCCTCATTTCGCTACCCAGAAAAGTGAAAGTGATGCAGACAACGATTGTGTGAATGAGGGAGAAACTCCTGTCATGAAAACGGCATTTCCGCATTCTCGATCTCGGTGGGGGTGGGGGGAGACATCAGTGACAGTGATACAAAGAAGCTCAAAGACGAGGGTTAACTCCCGGGGTTAACTCCCGGGGGGGGGGGGGGCCACTCAAATATGAAAGTGACGTACCTGCTCCTACCAACTTTCGAAATGTAGGGGCAATAGGTGAGAAATACATTGAAAAATAGGGGGTCATTCGGTGTAGAGGGTAAAAAAACTGGGTAATTTCGAGCGATTTGTTGGCAAGAGCGAAAAACAGGGTCATTCGGTGTAAGTTTTTGAATAAAATGAGGCTAATTTTATTCAAAATTTTCGAAAATTTTCGAAAAAATTGACAAATTTAGCGAAAAAAGGGGGTCATTCGGTGTAGGTTCTCGAAAAATCAGGGCAATGGATGAGAGTCACCATAAAAAAGGTTGACTTTCAAAATAAAAGGGGGTCATTGGGTGACAGCTCAGTGAAAAAGGGGGTCATTGGGTGAGAGCGGAGCAAAAAAAAAAGGTGGTTATTCGACAGGAGCATGACGCGTGCCAATATATGACGCGTGCCAATATATGGGAGTGCCCCCCCCCGGGGGTTAACTTTAATTTAATTGGAAAGGGTATGTTTTTTCGACTTGATTTGAACATAATTTTTTAAGGTGGGGGAAACATGACAATAAATACTTGCTTAGGGTGAGAAAGAAGGACTCGGCCCCACGGGGGGGGGGGGGGGGTACTTAGTGGAAAGGTATACGGACGGTGGCCAAGAACGGTTGCATTTTTGACCTACCAGGTTTACCAAAGGCCCCTCAAGTTTGAAAACTTTTACGGTTTACATCGGGTGGAATTCTCCAAAATTGAGCACTGACATAGAAAGGTGATACGGGTAGGCCTATGTGCCGCCCTCAAGACCCCCTTTTCACGCCCTGTCTGCCGCTCCCTGAGACCCCCATTTCAAACACAATTCCTAGTTCGCAAGCCTTATTTTCAAAAAGTTTCAGTTCCCTAGCCTCATTTTTCGAAATTTAGTTCCCAAGACCCCATTTCAAGCAAAAAAACTAGTTCTGATGGGTCATTTTTTGGTCCCTTCAGTTCTCTAGACCCACTTTTCAGAGTCAATCTTCCGTTCCCTAGACTAGGGTTTCAGATATCGGGGCCGCACATCCCTACCAAAACCAAAGTTGAGTACCCCCCCCCCCCCCCGGGCAACTGACCCGCACCTATGGGGCAATTGTAACATCTGGATACTACATTTTCAAATCATTATTGCTACAAAACCACCTAGGCCTACTTGACAAATTTCAAACCTTGTGGAACTTAGAGCAGATCATATATGACTACAGGCTTTCAAAATAAAGTTATTCACTATCAAAAAAGAGTTACACCTGAATTTCCAAAGTCTTTTACAATTGTCCCCTCCCCATATGCAAACATTCCCATTCACGAAGATTCATCTGTGATTTGATAAAGAAATGTTTAAAAATCCCATTTTTTTTTTGGGTCAAAAATAAAATTCTTCACCAATTTTAAGGACATTGACCCCGGAAAGACATGATAGGCCCTATCAATTTTTCCCGTTCAATCTTATATTCATTCTTTAAGAAAATGACACCAAACATGACCATAGAAAACCGTGCTATTCTGAAATGATAGGCCTAAATATAAGAAAAAGGCATTACTGACCAAAGTTACCTGGCTGCCCAATGTTTCCCGGCCCAGGCCGGCGCAGGTGCTACTTACGGTAATTTGAGCATGGTGTCCACCTTGCAAATTATGACAGTGGCCACCTGGGGACTAGACAAAGTTGAAAAAAGGGGTAAAAAAGGAACAAAATAAAAGAGAGGATCATCGGGGAAATGGTAAATAAGCAGGTTACAAGGGAGCCTATTAACAGGCACACCCTACTGGTCTAATATGAAAGTGCCCCCGCCCGGGACCCTCTGCCCCAGGTGCGGGATTTATAGCATTGAGCAAAGCTGAGACAAATCCCAGGGACAAATCATACACCAATTGCAAAATCTAACAATTTAGCATAGCCTGCAATTTATGAAAAACGAGAAATAGTAGCCATGGCCATGGTAGCTGACTAAAAACTATTTTTACTCTAGGCCTAATTGAAAAAAGGGTAACCATTTTTAGGCCCGTTTATGTGGGGTGAGTGAATCCAGGTGAATCATGCAGTGATTTTTTTTCATGACAGGATTATCTCCCCTGTTCACAAATCTGCAGCTCTTGAAAAAAACACTGAATGCTGGGAAGGAAAATGGCTGCGCCCACAGTAATTTTTTGGACGTAAAATATCGCTGTTTTTAACCCGATATAGACGATTATTATTCAAAGATAATTGTTGAGATCAACTAAGAAAACTTTTGGGTCTCAAACGCACGCATGCATATTTAACAGTGAGTAGATTGCTGCTTATAATCTCGATAACCACAGTGACCAGTGGCAGCCAAATCTGAGTGAGGCACTACATAAAACACTTGATATTTATCTCCTATGTAAATCTGTGACATTTTGAGGTAATTTTTTGCATAAATATTGACACTTTTTAGGAATTGATGTATATCTCCTAATGGAAACAATTTTATAAACTCTGTCTCTGATTTGAAGTAGTGAAAAGATAAGATTTCAATGATTAGAAAACATGCAATTGACGTTATTTTTTTTTGGGGGGGGAGGGGGGTTTTTAGATGTAAATCAAAAAAATAATAAAAAAACGATTTTTTGACCCCCAAAAAGTGCAAAAAAAGGCCATTTTTGGGAAAAATTCATTTTTGGTC
Organism: Ophiothrix spiculata; assembly: GCA_000969725.1. NCBI lineage: Eukaryota > Metazoa > Echinodermata > Ophiuroidea > Amphilepidida > Ophiotrichidae > Ophiothrix > Ophiothrix spiculata. Next base: position 70,067 of record JXSR01S017158.1, read on the forward strand.
AGAAATCTTTGGATGACAACGATTGGCATCGCATGAGCATGACATAAACTTCAAGTGTTTTCAAAATTAAACATCTAAATCATTTTTTCACGTGGCTGTTTTTTAGCCGGAGCGCTGCGAATATGGGCATTTTTGGTAAAAAAGGTCAGAATTTGAGGTTTTTGATGAAAAATTTGCCACAAATTATTTTTTTGTAAAATTTGATTTAAATTTTTATTTTAACTATGACAAGAAATGTGAATATAAGTTCAGTAAACAATTCTAATTAAAAGCTTTGCTGAAAATTGGCAAAAACATTTTTTTAACACTACCGTCATAATAATTTGAGGTTTTTGATGAAAAATTTGCCTAAAAAATTATTTTTTTGTAAATTTGATTTAAATTTTTATTTTAACTATGACAAGAAATGTGAATATAAGTTCAGTAAACAATTCTAATTAAAAGCTTTGCTGAGAGTTGGCAAAAACATTTTTTTAACACTACAGTCATAATAATCTCATTGTATTGCGTTTTACATGGAATCCTAATGGACAAATTATCAGAAAATTTTCCCTACTTTTGTGACACAAAATCAACCAAAAGTCTAATGAAACTTGATTATTAGTTTCCCGTCACCCGCCCTCATAACCTTTTCAATTTTACCAAAACTTTCATTATTTTCATAAAAAAGTCAATTATCTGAAAACTGAAATGGAAATAATCAAAATTGAATCTCTCAAAATGTCTGACATCCCCTTCTGATCATAATGAGCAGTATTTTTTTAGTTGTAAGGGTAGAGGACGTGGCAAATAATGAAAATTAAAGGATTACCTCATGTTTCTATTGATTGTAAAAATTGCAAATTGCTTTTCATAAAAACAAATTCAAATCTTTTCTCAATCTGTTGCAAAATGTCTGTAATGATGATATAAGCATTAATACCTGTTTTAAGACTGTCTTTTATTAACAATATAGGTAATAACCATGTAAATGAAAGTTTTGACAATAATGAATTTTACCAAAATAATGAATAATGAAATCATGACCTCATATTTTTTTGGGAAAAATGTGACGAGAAACTAATAATCAAGTTTCATTAGCCTAACTTGGGTTAGGAGTGATGAAATTTGCTGATTTTGGTGTCATTTTCTTTGTTATAAGATCCTCTTTCCTATAAAGTTAATTCCATGAAGTTTGAGTGAATTTTAAATTTTTGTGCTTGTGCCTAGCAGTGTCACGTTCCTCATGTTCCTTTCAGCTTTTGCTAGGTACTCCACAGATAAACTTGGTGGCTTTTCATGAGGTGGGTCAAAAATGTGTTACATGGTCAAAATGGTCAAGAAAACAATTTATTGATACATGATGTTAATATTGTTAATTTCTTTCAATCCAAGTAACTTTTTAGCCAAATATCACTTTTGTTTTGGTATAATGATCTAATTAGTGGTTAATTACTCCATAGACAGCAATGCAAACTGTAATTTTCAAAGGCGTTTTTCTCAAAGTTGCACATATTTACTAAAACAAGTCATAAATTGGAATGATTAATGGTGAACGGTTCATTTTTTCAGGATATCTTCTAAACACTTTAATAATTACTTTGATGCATTAAACTTGAAACAGACCCCTTAGGGTCTTGGTGTTAATGACCTTCAATTAACTGGAGGCGGGCTTTACAAGGGGAGAAAATGGTGATGTATCAAATCATTCTGTCCTAACTCTTATTTGATGCAGCTTGATCCCCTGAACATTTTGACACCAAATTCGTCAAAATCTGACAAAAAACTGTAATTTTATACAGAATTTTAGCCATAATGGTCACTATCTATATGTATTTGAGGTCACAGAATCCATTTTTGAATGTTCCAGCAGTGTCAAATCTTCCGAAATATCTACCGCATCCGTAGGCACCGCATCCGTAGGCACCTCCACCCTTGTACTGCCAAGTTCAAATATTGTCTCTCTTAAATTATGTAACCCATGAAGACCAAATTAATGCCAAAAATAGCAGAAAATGTAAGCTTTTAAAAGAGATATTAAATAAGTCCATAGGCCGAGAAATAGTGAATTTACATCAAATTAAGTTCGAGAACTCATGAAAAAAAGTAACAACACCACCTTTTTAGCATACCCACTTAATGACATGCCACCACTTACGAATTGTTTTTATAGATTTGAAATAATATTTACAAGAAAGTACATTTAAAAAGAAGAAAATTATCTTTTAAATGAGGTCAAACGGATGTATACACCGTTCTCGAGTTACGATGATTTAAAGAATCAATCAATTCAATTTCAGGGCATATTCCTACTAGTTGCTACGTCACCTTCTCACGAGAAGGTGACTTCCCGCTCCATAGGGATTGTATCGTCATGAGTTTCAAAAATTGTTTCATCAATTTTTGGTAAACTAAGTTGACATGCAATACCCTAACTTGCACTGAAATGATCCATAATGCCTTTGGAATACTACCGTGAGTATTTTATAACACTAGACTAATTTTTAAATCAACTTTTGGCAACTTTTTTTGTAAAAGCACATGGTGGCCGCCATCTTGGATTTTGACCAACTTTTATCCAAAAAATGCATTTAAACTCAACTGAAGCTGATATTGGCCTGTTATATGTTGTTAAATACTAATGAGAATATACTGGCATACTTTTGGTAAATTTATAAGACTTACGAAATTCGCCTATAGAGAAGGTCAATGGACTTGAGCGTATCCTTACCTTAGTAAGGATACGTGTCGGATCTATCTTATCCTAACTTTCTGACAGTGGTATTGGTACCACAGCCAGAAGCAAGCTCTGCAATCAAACCTGTCGCATAAGTGCACATGCCAAATATCCCCCAAAATGATCATATTTATCAAATACGAACTGCATCACTCCACAAACATGACAAAGGATATTTATACTAAATGCACCTATTATAAACACTTCCCCAAAGTTGTTAGTCACACAAAAATGACGTTTGAAGTTGTGTTTACAAATGGTAACCGACGTAAACAAACGAAACATACCGTTTGATTTCTCTGATCCGAACAGTGCGATTTTCATAAATTTAATTCAAAAAGGTTCCTTTCATGAATATGTAATAAAACATTTCTGTTTTTTCAAGTACCATTTGTGTTTTTCAATTTATGCACAAATGGCCGTTATGTGATAGGCTGTACTACACAGCTTGCCACAAGCCAAAAACAAAGTTTTTTGGCTTGTGTTTCTCAAGCAAGATCTATCCTAAGGCTATGTGATGGCTCACCCGAAAGGGGAGACTTTGAAGATGATATCAATTTTGATTTTATCATTTCATCTGTTAGAGTATAGTTTCCTCAGCTTTAAAATGACATCTTTCTTGTTGAAATTGATCAAGGCAATCAAATCTTACAACAGAAAATCTGCTGGAAATTCTTATTATTTTCTTTAATTTTTGCTGCCTATTTTCATCAGTTTCTCGAAAAGTGTTCCGTCGCAAAGCCCCCCTTTTCGGGGTGAGTCATCACATATTATGCAAGTACTTGTATCATTGATTGATATTAAAAGATGTGTGGTTTTAAATGGATGTTATCCCATAATTCCTTTTTTTTATTTACCCACAATGCAATTCTTTGATCCAAATGAATAACATGTTTAATGGAATTTAATATAACTACAATTTAAAGGTTATAATATAAAACATTCAATCAACCTGAAATAGTTTTTTTTTTGGGTTACAACATTGACATGTTTTAGGCATCCCGGGATACAGCGAATTACTTCTTCTTCTTCCATTCCCTGGCTTCCATTACCCGTAAAAATGGCCAAGGAATTTAACAGGCTTAAAATTTCGGCGAGAACCCAAGAACCGGTTCTCGCAGAGTTTCGCGCAAGCAACCAACAGAGGGAACCAATTTTGGTTCCCGCAAAAGTGCCATTAAAATGCGAAAATAAAGGATGTTTAACCAAATTTACACAAAAGTTCATTGCATCTTTTCTTCTAAATTATTTTTCATTTGGTTTAATTCCTTTTTAACTATCATCTGCAGATAAAAACATCGTAAAATTTAATTATGTAAAATCTCCCAGCTGACAAATGAAAACGTACAAATCATGTGATATTGTATTGCCATATGTCAATTTTGAATGGGTGGAAAATCTTCAACCAATTAGGATGCCTGAAAAAATATCCTAATTTAACATAACATCTTTTACATTTAAAGAGGTGCATTTTCACAGTATTGAAAAAAAAAACCCTCATAATATGAACAAGGGAAATTTTACGGTAACCAATGGTTCTTGCAAAGTTGCTTTGCAAGAACTTGGTTCTTGTCATCTGCGACAAAATTCTAACCCTGAGCTAGAGTGATGGGATGATTTTAATCTTTAATTTACTTGATCGAGACACTCAAGCCAAAGGCAAGCCTTTCACACAGAGTGAGGTGCAGGATTGTGTCTTTTTGACAAAATTTTCTCATTCAATGGCAATACTCCATTCATTTTTTTCAATAATGTTGCAATTCTGCCAATAGATCACATGAAGGTAATTTGTGCATAACATGAAAAATACTTTGATGGTAGCCTACTTGAAAAACCAGAACTTACTTTTTCCATATTCATGAAATGAACCTTTTTGAATTAAATTTATGAAGACAGCGCTGTAAAAAACTATTGAAGGCTCAAATCAGTTTATAAATCAATTTATCCACTGGTCCATACTTGATTGTATCTGACTTCTTTTATTTTTGTTCAGTTACAGTCGTCATGATCTTAAATAACAGCTGTATACTCCGTCATTCACCAGTGGATTTATTCCGATGGTTACAACAGTCAAAAGCCATGTATAGATCATTCCGTATCCTCAGTGCTGTTCACGAAAAGTATCATGTCGTGAACTTGCCGGCTATTTATAGCCAACATGTTAAACAATATCATAGCACCACATGTCCAATGAGAACTAGCCTCAGATGTCCTATATCATCATCGACTCATTGTGCAAAATTCAGGACAAAAGGCTTGATGCTTCCAAGTCAAAGATGGCAAGTTAGAACTTATGCTTCAAAGCAACAAAAAGGAATAGGAAAGAAATCCGAACGAAGAAGAAAACCTGTGGAGAGGAAACCGGTTGTTGAAATCACCCCTGAGATGACTGTGAACCAACTGGCAATAGCAATGGATGGAGATAAAGGTAAGGCCTAATAAAAATGATACTTTGTTTCCAGTAGTGTGCTTTTGAACAATTTGGGACAGAAGACAGGAGAAAGATTTTATTTAAAATGCTCATATTGCCAGAATTCAGCAAAGAAGGCACTTTGATTAAAACATGTTATGTTTTCCCAAATTTAAGGACATAACATCTTTTATTTCTCTATATTAAAATTAAAGATGGAAGGGTTATTGGAAATCAGATTTTATTTTTTCTTAACCCAAATAGCAGACAAGGATTACCCCAAGGAATGATTAAAACACTTTA
>JXSR01S017158.1:116927-130275 GCA_000969725.1 Ophiothrix spiculata
TTATTATTCAACCTTTTGGTTATAGAAATTACAAAATGAATCACTGTTTCTAGGAGCTCGTGTGGTCTAGCGCAGGACTCAAAAACACGAGATCGCGAGTTCGAGCCTACGGCCAACAAGTTATGTCCTTGGGCAAGGCATTTAATCCTCATTGCTTCGTCAACCCGAGCGTTATTGGGTACCTGTTATGGGGAACAGCGCTTTGCATACATAGTCAAAAAGCGCTATAAAAATCTGATTATTATTATTATAACAGGACCAACTTTTACAAAATGAGAGTACACCTGACATACTGACTACCTGATATTCAGTTATCAGATGTATAGCTTTGAAATGATTAAGTAATATTTCTGAATGTGAGTTCATGTTCATTTTGTCATAGTGGATTACGTATTTGATTTCATAAGGGGAGACATGTGAACTAATCGGAAAAAGCATGATTTTCAAGGACTTACCACAGCATAATTTGCAGTATGCTGAACGTTCCTGCCGACATCAATCCACTCGCTGAATTTGGGATCAGTTAGCCATAAATTCCAATTTTCAAGGACTTTCAAGGACTCTGTGCAAATTTCCAGGACTTTCAAGGCCTTGAAAAGGTGTTTTCAAATTCAAGGACTCTCAAGGACCGTACGAACCCTGCATAGATATAGTTCACATGCACACAACCAAATGTGCAGATAAGAGGAATTATTGATATGTTTAAGATTAGTGGAGAAATAGGCTGTTCCGACTAGTGCAGATATCTGAAGCACATTGCCGATTAGTTTACGTGTCTCCCCTTAAGAGGTTCTAATGTACAAGGGGGAATTTTTTTTAATTTAAATAGTAACATAACACAACTCAAATATTTATCATTTTTTTAAGTGGCAAAAAAGCATGCCATTTATTTATCTATTTCCACCATGATAGTTCTTTAATTCCCCATCAGTCCCCCAGAAAACTGAATTACTTCTCCTCAGCTTTGGGTTTGGTGAAGACGTAGGTCAGAGCACATTTACCACAGTACTGTCTGTCAAAATGAGATGCCATAAAGACTCCAGCACCGCACTCCTCGCTTGGGCACTCACGACGAAGACGAGTGATCTTGCCATTCTCATCAACCTGCAACAACAAGAGTACGGTAATTGAGAAATTTTGTTGAAACAAGCAATATAAATTTTATTGCTTGTTGGAACCAAGCAATTAACATTAATAACAAGCATTTTACATCCTGTTTGATAATATAGATTATTCTTGGACTCTTCTGAATGTGTGAAACCAGGGCAATAGTAGCACATTCTACTTTGCATGAACATAAAACAAACACATGTACCTATCGATGCAGTTTTCAATCTGTTATATATATGCTGAACTTAACATCACAAGTTATACAATTTTGGATATTTAATAAAATATTTACCCCAACACTGCAAAATTCTAAAGAAAAAAGTCCAAAAGTGTCACAACCAGTTGGTCATTAGCATTCGCCCAAAAGCCAGTGGTGGGTAACGTGGGTGGGTAAAAATAGAATGTTACAGGTCTGCCCGACAGGCAAGTAAAGTTCTGTTGAAATATGTTAAGTCATACACCATCTCTAAATTTCTTGTTGGGCGAGTAACTTTGAGCACTTCCCTGCTCAACTAGCCAGTTGATGGCTTGATGTGATTATTTGGGCCGGGAATTAAGTTGAGTCTCAACAGGAAATTCTTGTCATATTGGGGCCGGGACTTGATTGGAGAAAATGGTGGGGAATCTTGACAGCTTAATTATTAAGGGAACGAAGTTGGCTGAGTTCCTCGCTAAATGCCTGGGTAAAGAGAAACAACTGTTAAGCGCATAACTTAGTACCCCATGTATTCACCTTGTAAAATTTAAGTACGGCAAGCTTAACCTTCTTCTTCTTATGCTTGTTCTTTTTTGGAGTGGTGTACGACTTCTTCTTGCGCTTCTTGGCTCCACCACGAAGTCTCAGTACAAGATGGAGAGTGGATTCCTTCTGGATGTTGTAGTCAGACAAGGTTCGTCCATCTTCCAACTGTTTGCCGGCAAAGATCAGCCTCTGCTGGTCTGGAGGAATGCCTGAAAATGACAGAAATTAAAAGTTGAACGTTATGACACTATGTTTTTCTGGACATAATCGAACATAAACAAGGACATTTAGTATGAAGCTCTAACAATTTTTAATGAGATGGTGATCAGTATTGATGGTGATCAAATTTTTTACTTCAATGATAATCAACTTAAAACTGCAAATTTTATGATTTGTTATCATTAACACAAAGATTTGATAAATTGATACTGACCAGGAAATTAGGACTGTTTTAAGCCTACTTCTCTGGCAAAGAGACATGATCTGGGTAAAATTTGTTTTTACTAATATTGGGGACTAGACTTCATGAAAATTAACAAATTTACGTTTTCAATTTTGAAATCCTACCTTCTTTGTCTTGGATTTTGGCTTTGACATTTTCTATAGTATCGCTGGGTTCCACCTGTGTTTATAAATAAACAAAGTAAACAATAAATACTTCAAGCATTAAATGTTAGTTCTGTACTGTATAAAACGTAAGTTTTACTGTTTCTATGGCTTGTTGCCACACTGATAAGCTTGAAAGCCATAAATTAAATGAAGTCGTTTTTTGATGTATACACCTTGCATAATATTGAAAGCCCCTTTCTGAGACCCTGCAGCAAAACCTCCTTGCGCAAAGCTGTTGAATTCTGCAACTTTCAGCCCTAAAATGCTAATACTTAGCCAATTTTCAACTAAAAAGATGTCCTAACATGCCTAGAAGTTTCTTTTTCACTTTTTATAAAAGGAAAGCCGTCTGTACACATTGTTGGTAGTTTTGTTTTCTGTCGATGGCGCACAGTTACGGAGCTGTGAAAACGCACCAGATTGGAAAAATTTGACCTTTTGACCCTCGCTATCTCAGTGCGCCAAAGATATCCCACCAATTTTTTGCTTGAATTTGGTTTTACTTGTTGAGTTCTCACTTATGAATTTGTTTTTACATTGGGCATGTCACAACGAAAACATATACCTTTATGCCAGCTATGCATAATTAACATGAGTCATCGGCATGATCAGCTTTGCGCCGACTCGGTAGCTTCAGTGTGACGTAGCATTCATTCATGAAAACTAGATTTTGCTTGCTGAGTCTTCCGACTTCAAGCGAGGTATACCTTCGGAAAATTTCATTTATCTTCGGCAAATGTTCATAATGAATATTCATAGTTGTAGTATGATGTCAGAAAACAATATGGCTGCCGATCTCAGCAAAAAAATTGGCGAAAAAGGGTGGATTTTGACCAATTTTCAGCTCATTTTGTGAACGCAAATTCCAGCATTAGTTGACGATATGCACGTTTCAACTAGCCATGGAATTCATAATAAATTTGATACATCAAAAATGTTGTACTAAGTCAGGAAATTAATGACAGTTTGTTGAAAGTTCACTCAACATAACTGTGTATGTTGTGAAAGGAGTGATTCAGGCCTCTTCTGATTGGAGAGGTTTTGTTTCACATTTCTCGTAAGTAAAACCACATATTTATTTTGCCGATTTTTTTCAATATAACGTCAAGTTTATGCTGCGTGTTAGTGTGTATCGTAATGTTATTTTGAGCACAAACTGCACGGGTCGGTGAAATTTCACTATCGCTAGTGTTGGCTGGGTGGGTCATTCATAAATATTATTAAATTAGGGACCGATCACCTGACGCATTTTGGCGATTACAATTGGCCTTTTCCAGTTATGACGTGGTGGATGGAAAATAATTTATGCACAATCGTAATAGCTGATAAATAAAAAGAAACGTTTCTATTTACCCGAAATATCTGGCTGTGCTGTGGCACAGCCAGAAGCAAGCTCTGCAATAAAACCTGCGCATAAGTGCACATACCCAATATCGCCAAAAATGATCATAGCTATCAAATACGAACTGCAACCCTCCACAAACATTACAAAGGATATTTATACTAAATTTACCTATTATTTAACTCTTCCCAAAGTTGTTAGTCACACAAAAATGATGTTTGAAGATATGTTTACAAATCGTATCCGAGGTAAACAAACCAACAAACCGTTTGATTTCTCCGAACAGTGCGATTTTCATAAATTTAATTCAAAAAGGTTCCTTTCATGAATATGGAATAAAACATTTCTGTTTTTTCAAGTACCATTTGTATTTTTCAATTTATGCACAAATGGCCATTATGTGATAGGCTGTACTACACAGCTTGCCTCAAGCCAAAAACTGAAGTTTTTTGGCTTGTGTTTCTCGAGCAAGTTTCTATGTGCATGTGGGATCTTGACGCTATAGCGCATAGAGTTATGGCGCTTCGATAATAAAACGTACCTCTTCCTCGACTTCCTTTTTTTCAAAAACCTGGGTCCTGGTCACGAGAAACATGGTTTATTTTTAATTTTTTTACTCGGTCTTATCAAAAAGTAATGTGACCAGCGATTATCAATCATTTTGACATAGCAGATGTATATATTTTATGGCCAAACTGTGCTTGGGCTAAAATTTCGGTAAAGACTTACTTCCTTGTGGAAACCCTAAATCCACGAATTACGATTGCATGCAGCTCGACTGCTGAATTCGACTGACAAAAACCAATCTAGATATACTCACCTCGAGGGTGATGGTTTTACCCGTCAATGTTTTGACGAAGATCTGCATCTTGGGTGACTTAGCTGCACCTAAATGAAAGATAAGTATGAATAGAATACATTAATTCTTATAAAAATCATTTACTTTGGGAAATAAAAGACAAATCTAGCATATTTTTTGGACCACGTTTCTCACCTAGCTAGCGACGAAGACACGGGTTGCAAAAGGACCGAAATGGGTTTGCTGTTTCTAGATATAGAATATAATTCTCTATACACACAAATTACTTTTTTGATTTAAGAATATGTTTAATATTAGTACATAAATTTGTATCAATATATACTTTAAAACAATTCAGTGTACTAAAAACCTTAAATATATCACATTCGATTTTGTTTTCAATATTATTTTAATGTTACATACATTATCATAGTAAACACAGTTTTGCTTTTCGATGAAAAATGGCCGGAGCAAGAAATAAGTCGGCCACTCGAACTGAAAATGAAATTGAGAAGTATCGTTTAGAATGCAACTGGGAAAAGGTGTTAGAGACTGTTAAAACAGCAAAGACAAGACCACAAGCAATAGGTAAGTATTTACACGATGATATTATGAAAGCTACTTGGCAACTCTTGCTTTGCTTTGGCATTGCTTTGCTTTACAGTTTACTATTTTTAGCCTTTGCTTTGGTGCAAAATTCGGAAGACCTGATGATCATTCATGTCATTTGTTTATAAAAAGCCACACCTATGCTATACTATTTCTCAAAGTTGTTTTTCCTTTCAAATCGTGTCGTGTACGCCACTAAGTCCAAATACGTCATAGACCGGGGTTACAGATGGGCACGAAAGTCCTGCCATGGCAGGCCATACTCGGTGGCTTGCCATATAGGTGGACATTTGAACGGGATGCAAGAGATCAAGGGTTCAAATCCCAGGGGAAACGGGAAATTTTTGTATGACGTATTCGGACTTAGATAGTTTTTAAGCGTTTGGGATAAACTTAGGGTTAATAAGTGCTATTACTGTGATTTGTGTGCTTTTGGTGTTTTATACCACTCAGTGTGGTAGTTGAGTGATGTTTCTGCGATTTGTGCATTTTATATATTGTTTTATGAGTACATGTTGACTTAAATTGAAATTGCCATTTTTTACAAAATGCTGATTCTTTGGACTATGTAGCCCTGCGTGGCTCTTTATATAAATTGGACCTAATAAACCATCAACCACCTAAAAAATACTAATGCATGAAGGGGTACGCTTTGGATTATGTAGCCCTCCGGGATTCTTTATAGATTGGACCTAAAAGTGTCACTGCAGTGTTGTTGGACTGTTAGGTACACTTTAATATGAAATTAAATCTGTAACTTACATAACTTTTGGGTTTACATATAGTTTTTCATACATAAGCTGCACATATAATTTCAGGAGAAATGTCACTAGATATTTTACCATTTCCGGTGTACCCTAACCTTACTGTGGTTTTCAGATAACCTACGTACATGTATAGGAATAATCTGGATTTAAAAAAATATGATATGGTATAAAACAAGGTAAAAAATATAATGATCATCAAATACAGTATAGGCATTTGCCAAAATGGTTAAGGGCATTTCCATGAAAAATGGACATGAGTCAAAAAAATTAACTTCACTTCTGGACTTCAATTGTACTCACAATTTATTGCTAACATATGTCTGGATCATGACATAAACTTTTTTACCCAATCCAAAACCATTTTTTCGTGTTTAAATTACGTTTTCTGAAGAGACATTCGAGCTCCCAATTTAAGGTAAAAAAGGTATATTTCTAAAATGTTCTATATTTTAAAACAGAAAGCACAGAACCAGCAAAGTAAAATATATTTTTGTAGTTAGTAATGTTATGTTTTAAAATAAAATAAAAATATTTGTCTAACATCACAGTTTTAGCTACATGGGGGACAACAGTGAAGGTCTTTTTAAAGGTAACGCGAGTAACAAAAAAAAAACATTTTTTCAAATATTTTGTTTATGCATCTCTTAATTGTTATGCCATTTTAAATAATTCCTATACCCTTCATACTAAATCAGAAAATAATCATAAGAACTGAACATTGGCTTCAATAAGAAAATACAGAGCCCCTCAAAAATGGTAACGCGGGTAACAGGTAACGCGAGTAACAGCGGTGACAAGAGTAACAGTAGAGTTTTGATGGTAAAAGCAATACTGAATGCATGTTTCTGATACTTTTTCACTAGTTTCTGGTAAGAGACAATAAAAATTAATCTTATAAAAAAATTTGCAGCTTTAAATATTGCTGTTTATTAATTGCAGAGAGCCCTGAGTGTCTGCTGCAAGTTTAGTCCATTTTAATGCACTTTATTCCAATTTGTGCTGTTAATTAAGTGTAAATTAAAGGTGCTCTTATAGTTTAAGTGTGATAAAGGGATTTAGACAAGTAAACATAAACATAATCTATATTTTTAGAGACAAAATGAAGTCATTCCCTAAATTTTAGCCAGTATTAGAGGTTCATAGGCACTATCTTAAGTTCTGACTGAATTCAAAATGAAAGTTATGTGCTAATTTTCAAGTATTTAGGGATGAAAATTGTGCTGTAACAGACTAAATATAATGAAATAATCTCTTACAAATCATATTAGATTATTTTCAAGAAATTTTTGCTGTATTTCTTACCATAAGAAAAAAATAGTAACGCGAGTAACGGTAACGCGAGTAACGGGAATGTTTTATGAGTAATTTGTAATCAACAATCTTGTCTTTTGCCATTATTTTGTATTCATTGAGAAAGTTTTTAAGTCTACAAGACTGTACAATGCAAATATTATGATAAGTTAGGAGTAAACCTATTATTTGACTAAGTGGACAAATCAGTAACGCGAGTAACGGTAACGCGAGTAACGGACCTTATGCTTCCCAATTTTTACATGTTAAGTAGTTCTGCATATTTAATTGTATTGTTTCGCACTTCAATATCATAGGTATTTGATAAAAATATTCAATTGCTTGCAAGTCCTTTATTTTGAGCAAACAAGTGAATCAAAGTAATGTCAAATTTTGTCATGTCCGAAAAAGGTAACGCGAGTAACGCTTTTTTGCAAGAGTGCCAGGGCCACATATTTTGACAGAAAGTTTGGTTGTTACTACCGATGGAAAGTCATGACTGTAAGGTATGTATATGTGAAAGATGAAGGAAGTAGTCCATCTTTTGTAAAAACTACAGCACTTGAAAGGTAAAAAGGCGCAAAAAAAGGTAACGCGAGTAACGCTGGAAATGCCCTTAAGCATAAAATATGGAAGATTATGGACTGCATTTTGGAGACTCTTTTTATGTAGGGTATTAATTATTTACAAACCAGAGTCACAAAAGTGTATGCTAACTGTTTAATTGGTTTCAATCAAGCTTGAATCATCTGGGCTAAATAGAATGCATAGATTGTGCTACTACAACAAGGATCTAGGCATGTAGGAACTAGTGAAAACTGGATGAGGTAGATCCAGGCCTGGGTAGATCCAATGGACAAGGTACAAAACAGGGTCAAATAATAAATGGGAGGTAAAAACAAAGTAAGCCAACTTGATGTGGTGAAAAAATAAAATCTAGGCCTAATAATAGTCAAAATGTATAGGCCTATCTACAAATTCAACAGTTCAGAAACAGATTCAATTTACAGACTCACCTAAAATTCACATGAAACGGCACAACGTTTCAAGTGGGATAAATTTTAAGTTTCAAGTGGGATAAATTTTAGTCACTGAAGGACCATCTGTCTGAAAAAGTCAGTACCCCGGTATATATAATTTGTTTTGAACCGGTATTAATAAAATTTAAATGTGATTTTTACCAGCCCAATGGCCTAACTAACACCATGATAACCATTCAAGTAATAGGCTAATGCGTGTATTAGCTTGCGCATATGAGTTTTATGTGCTAATGACCCGATACGCAAGAGATTCTTACAACTTTACGCGTCCAGAGCGCAAAGTATGGGGTCGTGGATGCGCAGACGCGCAAAAACGCGAAACTTGCTCTGTAGCCAGGCGCTCCTGTCAGTCCAATTTTCCATGTCCAATCTCACTTCCTACACTCCGCCTACCATTGCATATCTGGATTGATAGCCTTATATGTACAAGCTGGCATGTATGCTATAGAGCCACCTACACAGCCGGGTGGTTTACCCAACCTCAAATTGCCAGATGTAGCATACACCAGTAACAGTCATTGTTCATAGCGGTAATGATTGTAGTAATAGTATTGTACTAACTTAGAGCCACCTACACAGCCGGGTGGTTTACCCAAACTCAACTTGCCAGATGTAGCATACACCAGTAACAGTCATTGTGATCATAGCGGTAATGATTGTAGTAATAGTATTGTACTAACTTTGTGACATACGAAAACAAACCATGTGTTGCTTCCTTTCGGTCAGATAAATTGTGATTTTCTAGAGCGATTATTTGTCATATTTTGAAACCAGTATATCAGAAAGCTAATAGAATACATTCCTTTACTGGCAAGTGAAATGACGTGTCAAGATAATCATTTTTTTAAGATTATGATTTTTAACAGAAAAATGTTAAAAGATGGTGTCCGCCATTTTGCAATATCCACCATTTTGCGGGTCAAGTGACGTCAGCGTAGGTCGCTCAATATTATCAATATATCTGTTGTCAGGGTCTGTTTGAATCAAGACTGCATAAGAGTTTAGCATAACAAAACTGCAATGCGACTATTAAGTCACTTTTGAGGTGTCATAACCATATTATAGTTTCCCCAGCAATCGGTCCAAATTATTCTCATAGCTCATGGCATCAATTTGAATTTCCCACGCAAACAGGACTGTTTAGAAGTGTTATATATAATTATCATGCAGAATAAGTTTATTGATAAGACATAAGGAATTAATTAATTTAAAATGGCTATATCAATCTAGATATAAAAATCAGTATCTATAAAATATGGAAGTTTTGAACACAACTTGTGAAGCAAGCTGTTTAGATTTCTCATGGTCTGGTGCACCCCACCATGTTACCCTGATATTATTGAGTTGATGATGCTTAATGTTGATACTCTGTGTGTTTCCTTCAATAGATACACTGTGTCATTTAGCGCAAGGTGAAGCAGAGCTAGAGTTACATTTACTGCAACATCCACCCACTCATCAGAATGTAGAACTTGCCAGGACTGAATTAGCCAATGCCAAAACACATCTCCAGTCTGCTGCTAAAACAAGTAATAAGGTAAGGATACTGCATGGCAGGGTATTGTATTTGTCATGTATGTTATAGCGTAGACCATTCCTATATATATAACTGGTATATTTCGTCATGTGAGTGCAAGAAAGCCTTATCTGCAATAGCTGCCTTAAGTTATATTTATTTAACACCTAGTCACTAGAATGTGAAAAATCTCTCAAAATATCCTTGTCATATGTCAGTGGCTCTTGAAGTGGTTCTTCAGGTGACACCATCACCTGAAGAACCATTTGAAGAGCCGCTGACCCAAGACTGGACATTATACACAGTGTGCAATCTAAATTAATGACAAATGCCAGCTATTGCAGATACGACTTTCTTGCACTCACATGACGATTTCTGCTGTTGAGTGGGTAAACCAACAGAATTGGAATCAGAACGAAGTCAAGTATGGTCAAGATATTTCATCCGAAACTATTCAGTACTGTTCTGCATCCACAGTTGGAGGATTTCAATGGTGGAAATAGCATGACATTTGGCTTGAGTTTACAACAATATATACAAAATGTTATATATTTGCATAAAACATAAATCTTGAATATGAATATAACACACAACATTTATTTAAATGTTTTTCTTGGCCAATATAGAAACTAACATTGTTGGAATATATTTCATTCTTTCATCCTATTCCTATACTTTTCAAAAATGTCTGCACTTTGTTTTTCTGTGTTTTTTTTAAATGTGTTTAAAAACCTGTATATTGTACATCATTGTTTGTATGTATTATTACTGTATAACTTTCATTTTGCAATATTGTTTATCTGTGTCTGTTTGTTTACGTGTTTGTTTATTTGTTTATCTGTCTGTCACGACACATCACCATTGTGAATGTAGCCTTCTGCAAAGACTGAAGCACTCACCCTTGCCCTAGCCCTAACTACCCACCCAAATGTTTCTTCGTATGCGCAGCATGCCGTCAAAACCGAAGCCCAGTTTTTGTTGGCCAAGTTACACTATGCTACAGGAGACTATGAGGATGCACTCAAGTACCTGGAGAAAGCTCACCCGGAGGAGATTAGTGTGAAAGAAACATCGCCATCTAGGCTCAAGATGTTGGCAGAGTCTTATGCTATCAAAGGTAAAATAAATGAAGGTGCTTAACAACTGGTATACTGTATCCTTTCGTCCAACTGATTTTCTGAATGTACAACATCTTTACCGTTGAGTTATTTCATATTTGTCAGTGTTCCAGTTATGGTTAAAAATACTTTAACAATTCCTCTGTCATACAATATGATTATTTGAAAATATTTGAAGAGTCAGGATGTATATATATTAATTTTAAGGGTTTGTCAGATGGATGAGTGGATATGTTATCTTAAAAGTAAATATAAGACATAACAGTGTTACAGATTTTTGTAACCTACTATGAGTAAATTGTAGATTCTTGATATAAAGAAGTTGACCAATTTTTTTGGGATTTTTTAGGCTCCTAATATTATGTATAGCACATAAATGTTCTGTAGGATCTAATATAATGTAATAATTTGACCAATTTTTTTTGGATTTTGTAGGCTCTAATATTATGTATATCACATAAATGTTCTGTAGGCTCCAATATAATGTATAGTACACAAATTTTCACAATAATCTACAATGTATTTGGATTCTCTCAATTCCAAATTAACCAGAAGATTCTGAGCAAGTTTAGTAATTTTCAGTTCTCTTGCAAACCAGGATTTTTTAACATTTCGATGCAAAACCAATAGGGCTAATAGCTCTGGTTCTTCCATGAACAGTACTAAGGTCATTAATGATGTGTTCATTGTAATTTTTATTTCAACAATCCAATCAATACATATAAACCGGGATATAAACAAGCAAATTATTGTAATTGAAAAATAAAACAGATAATTCACTGAAACGTTTAAGAGGGTATTAACTTATGGATATGAAGTTAAATCTGTTTTTAAAATGCAGATCATTTGAAGTAAAATGTGGTTTTGAAGTAAGAGCCTTTACCAATGTTTACACTGGAATAATGTGTTTGCACATAGATTATCATTATAATTCATCTGCCTTTGTTGCCGCTCTCTTAATAGGTATGTGCATCGAGTGTCTACACAATAAGGCTGGTCATAAACACAAGAAATCTGACAAGAAGTATCAGGAGAAGGAAGCTGAGATCCTTGCTTGCTATGAGAAGGCTGGAGACCTGGCTCTCTTATACCTCCAGGTAAGTGCTTGTCTCCCCCCCCCCCCCTCGAGGGTTTTGTTTTTTAGGGATGTTCTAATTTGGTCTTAAGGACATATATTGTATGTGTGTAAAGAATTGGACATTTTTAACATTTTGGGATTATGAACTAAAACTACAGAGCTGAAAACTGTTCTGGCAAATTAAGTAGGCATCCAAGCAATGAAACTTTATTTTCTGCAACAAGGTATCTAAACACGGATAAGAGTATATCTTGTCAAGGTCCCTCACAATCAATTTCTGTGACCAATTTAGTGACTGGTATGAAGTGCCTCAGTTTAGGCGTTTAAGCCAAGGCTTTGGCTGGATGTGTGCTCAGAAGTAAACTGGCCTGTGTACAAGAGTTATGATGAGACAGGTGTGATAAGGCAAAAACAAAAAACAAGTTTGTTTCCCATGCGCCGCGCGCATTTCGTTTTGGCGTCACATATTTTCACATTTTTTTTTTTAAATTTGATATTTTAGAAAACGAACATCAAAATAGCAAATTTGATAAAAAAGAATGGGTAAAATTGTAAAATTTTTACTAAAGAAGTGTTTTCTTTTCAACAAAAACTTGAAACCGGCCAGGTTTCTTACTAAAAAAAATCATCACTTATGCGGATTTTCAATCAAAATTTGCCTTAGCACCTCTTAAAACAATCAAAAAAATGAAAACAAAATAAAATAAAAAAACGCATTTCGCATTTAGGTTTTTTGACCACCTACAGGAAACAAACTTGTTTTTTTTTTGTCTAAGGGGTGTTGACTGCTGGATATGTAGAACATACTCTAAGGCCTCCATTTCTCAGCGATACGGAAAATGTAAAAAAAATCACGGAAATGGGAAGAAAAGTGTAACTCCGAAAATGGAAAATCATGCAATGCTGGGCAAAGCAAGAACCTCAAAAACAGTAGCCTTATTTAGAAAATAAACAAATACTGAAATGTCTAAAATCAATTTTCAAGTTTAAAATAATACTATTATCAAGCATAAAAGTAATATTTAATAGTCACCTTACCCAACACCTCTCGATATCTGTTCTCACTAATCTGTTGACTACAGCTCCTCCATTTCATTAAGGCTGATCAAACTAGCTAAGTGAGGTTTGTCAAAAAGCTAAACTTTGAAATACTCATGCAAGTATTAGAAATATGGTGTTTATTTGCATGATTTTGTGTAACACAGCCAATCACAGAAACTTGAATATTTGAAAAATGGAATTTTGATTTTGTAAAATGTACGAATGGAGGCCCAAACCTACTCATAACAAAATTGGTGAATGTAAAAACACATTTCATATGGCAGGCA